>JAGGAW010034376.1:0-63731 GCA_017657375.1 Termitomyces sp. T27
TATGCACTGTAGAAATGGCAACACTTACCAGTGACAGCCAAATCTAGGGTAAGCCGTATGCAAGTCTTATCCTGCTACTTATGCCTCAATCGGTCTCTATCAGTAGCAAGTCTCTTCGAATGCTGCCATCAGGCATGCCCAGGCCAAAAGAGTCGAGCAACAAGATCGCGAAGTTCGTGAAGCAAGGAGAAACTTTCTTGAAGTGCTCCCAAGAGCATTTTTTAAAGCTGTATACTTATCCTCCTCCATCATGATGTCCAGAGAAGGCTAATGAACTGGTGATCATTATCCATCGGTCGACTGCCTCTGCAACAAAGGGTTGATAGCGTAGCATAAAGTTCTTACCGGACGCTACTCCCACGTCGTTACATTGTTAACTGAAATCATGGCATTTTCATACAGAGAACAAGAACAACAAAGAAGCACTGGGAGAAACGGCATCGCCACATTGTGAACAAGATAGACACGGAAGCTTATGTCCTTAATCCATCCAAAAAAAGGACAAAAGTGACAAAGAACTAGTAAAGAGCGCTGTTCAGTTCTTCCGAGTCGTTGTGGTATCCTTGTCTCATAGTCCTTGCCGTCCCGAGTCAGCGCTGACGATGTGGCAGCCCTACTACCGAAGGCTAAAGCATCCCATTATGCACCGTGGCGTACGGCAGCATCTGCCAGTGCAATACGAAGATAGAACAACAAATAGTACTGATATGCACTGACATTAGGCCCGTTACCAGCCTGCCCACTTGCTCGTGGTGGCGAGCCTAATTATTCCATGTGTGGATAACGACAACTCGGAACCACGACCAGGCCAATATCGATCCATAGAATCCAATCCACTTGAAGTGGCCATCGTGACAAGTCTATTATACATATATAGACACAATAAATATAATCAACCATCCGGAAACAAGAAATTAGTCCGTCGAAGCGTCTCGAAACGACGATAACTTCGACAAACCCTCGTGTACCTTGTGCTGCTTACCCTTGACGATTTCTGGTCGTTTTGCCTCTTTAGCATCAAGTTGCAGAGTCGGGGACGGTTCAGAGCTCGAGGTCTGCGTTGAGTTCGGTCCGTTCGGACTCCCTTCTCCTTCTTCTCTTTCTTCTTTCTCTGCCAACCTTTTGGTCTCCTCTTGCAGCTGTTTGGATATGAAATCGGCCGTAGGCTGCTTTACACGAAGGCGGAGAAAGGCTTCCTGATTATCAGGCTGTTTATGTACTTGCAGAGGGATAGAGATACCTGAGAATATCAGATGAGGAACGCGGATGATGCGATGATCTACATACTCTTATCTTTTGCAATTGCTTGCATTTCGAGCAGATAGTCGATTGTATATGGTGCCGAGGTGGCGATGGTATTCGCGAAACGCTTAACCACTTGTAATATCGCATATCCTTCCACACTGAAGGTAATACGATCAGTTCCAAGGACTGGACCTATTCTGAATAAGACATTGGAAGGGGTAGTGAGCAACAGAAGTACAAGCAACATACTGTGGTGTGTTGTCTCCCCAATGGTATGTCATAGATATATTTGTGCGGTATTGCTCGTATTTTTTGCTTTTGCTGCTGCAAGACGCACGCACGATCCGTCTATTACGTATACCAGTTGGCGATTCTGGGAGACCGTGAGCTGATATGACTGTACGAGTACAGTGAGCTACGCGAGGAAAAGACAAATAGACGATATGAATATAATCACTGAAAAATTGGATATTCTCCAAGGGAGACGAATCGTTTGGATTGTTGGGTAGCAGGGGTTTCCCGGAATTATATCTGAGCATTTTACGATTGAATTCGATCTTGCGGAAATGAAGGCTGTAATCCACGTACGACGAATAGGACAATGAAGGCGAGGACGATCTTAGTGGTACCATCATGATATCTTGAGCTGCAGGCATTATGGCAAGAAATCTGTCGTGAAGGGTAAAAAGAGAGCTGCAGTAAGGGAAAGATCAAAGAGGGTCACGGACACCTTATATCTGTATCGTCGAAAACCTTATAGGGAAAATGCTGTAGTGAGGGCCTTGATCTATCGGCCCGTTGACAGGTTGTGTGCAGGCTTCACAGCACTTCCTTTTTCTTTTTAGTGGCCAAGAATCTTAGACGTTCACGCGATCTCCGTCCTTATCAATTATTAAAAACATGCCTAATCCAGGCGAATTTCGACGTCGTCCGTGGAAATATATTGTAGACACGTTGCCTTCGGGTGACAAGACCAGTGATTTGGCCACGCGGCAGGGATGAAGCATGAATTAAGAAGCCTTCAAGGGAAGTGGAGACAATCAATGAGCAAGGATAAGAATTCAAATAACAGAAGGGATGCTCTTGTCTTCTGAGTCTTGACTCTTGAGATCAGAAGGGCGAAGACAACAAGAACGAGAGAGTCATGCACGTGACTGCCATCACATCACCGCAGAGTGCACTCAAGCTAGTTACGATTCGTCGACAAAAATCGTGATACACTCCCGGTCTCTCCTCTTCTTCCAGCGCCTTACGTCCATAGCCACGACATACCACACACAAATACTCTAGTATCTCTTTAAATCTCTGTTTTTGCTATGTTATCACGCTTCGCGAGCGCGTTTTCGGTGTCCGTCATCGTGTTCGGCTTTCTCCTCAACTTCGTACATGCTGCAGTAGAAGAAACGGACAAGCTACGGATTGGGAACGAGACCATTGATAGGGTACGTATGACGACTAGGTACATCTTGTGCGGGACGGCGACGGCACAAAATCATGACTTTGCAGTTGGATTGCCGTTCCGAGGCTGTTACCATCTCCCCATGCTAATTACGAATCCTGATATATTATGTTTAGACTGTGCAACTACGCACGCATTCAATATATGCGCCTTATATTGACCAAGACTTACAAAATCGGTGAGCACCCTCTTATGCGTCATCATGAAACTCGTTGATTGACCAATCACTCCTGAAAGTTGGTGGGACTTTGGTGCTGATGCCTATGTGGTGTGTTCATCTCCTGTGATGCCCCTGTTGTTCGTAAAATCAAACGATACCTTCTCAGAACACCAACAAACATATCCGCTTGACCCAGAACCGGCCTTCCCAAATGGTAAGCAGCCTGCCTTTCGCGTCTATCCACTGTTCATGTCTTACACTTCGCCAGGGATGGCTATGGTCACGTCTCGCGCTAACCGCTGTCAATTTCGTCGTCGAAGTCGAGTTCAAAGTATGCTGCACCATCACGGACATATATTTCTTTAAATAATGTGACCGCGCCAGGTCTCCGGCGATTCAAGTCATCTTTTTGGTGATGGCCTCGCAGTGTGGCTGACTAGAGAACGGAAAATTGAGGGACCTGTATTCGGCAATAAAGGTATGACCTCAGGTACAACTGTATAAGGTTCGCAGCTCATGATCTGCCGCGCGCAAGATAATTTTGAGGGTCTGGGTATCTTCTTGGATACGTGGGTCCCAATTTCGTTACTCTTGGTCTGATGAAATGAATTACTTGCCATTTTAGGTACGCAAATGGACGCCACTCCTACTCCTTCCCGCGCATCACAGCCATGCTTGGCGATGGTAAGACGTCTTACGACCAGGCCAATGACGGAGAAGCAAATAGTATTGGCGGCTGTTCCGTACGCCATATTAGCTCACTGCCTCTAGCCGCAGTCTAAAAGTCCTTTTTATTATCTAGGCGAACTTTCGCCGAACAAACGTCGCAACAAAACTCAAGATCACATACATTAAAGGCAAATTTCTCGATGTGAGCGGTTCGACCTTGCAGCTTTTATGTCATTCTAAGCGTGGATTTGTTCTCTAGGTTAAGCTTCAACACAAGGCTTGTTCGTGCCTCTTTTCTTTCGATTAATAGACTACGTTGAACGATTGCATATGTCAAAATAGGGGATGAGTGGACAGACTGTTTCCACATCAAGAACATATCTCTCCCCTTGAACCCCTTCCTCGGGTTCTCGGCCATGACAGGAGACGTGTCCGACGCACACGAGTATGCATGCCCCTGCTCCACCTTTGTCACCTTACCTAAATCTAATATACTATCTTTTCATTTCCAAACAGTATCATAACAGTGACGACCTACTCCGCAATCCTCGTGGCTCCAGAACCAACGAAACAAAAGAAGGGCATATTCAGCGGTAGTTCTTCATCCGGGGGGTCCGGCTCCTGGTTCGGCTTCTTCTTCAAGGTCTTCCTCTTTGCAGGCGTATGTGCGGGCGGATACTATGGCTACCAAGAATACCAGAGGCGGCAGCGTGGCTATGGAGGAGGGAACTTTGGGCTTGGGGGTATGGGGCGTGGTGGTGGACTCGGGGGTGGACCATACTCGGGGAACAAACGAGCTTTTTGATTATGCTGTAGTATGTCGACTCATTGTCATATTCATACTTGTCTTGGAGGTACAATCCTCTTTGAGGTCCCATGAAAAACCAGCTCAGTCATCATAATGGGTACACAGCCAAACGTCTCTTGTGTGATATAATTGAGGGTGTTGATACAGGGTACTTGGTAAGGTATCTACTTGCAGGATGATGAGAAAGGCTATTGCTACTGACTACACTACTATGTATGTACTACTAATGCTACCTACTACTAATGCTACGTAAAAATGAGGATAAGATGTGAGGCTGAGGATAGGGAGTTGGATGTACTTAGTGCAACATCCAACCCGATTATGGATAGAACAAAAAGTTGGTACGAATGAATAAAGGGAAAAAGGGGAAAAATAACATGGATGCGGGATGAAATGAACGACTACTACTACGAAAGATCCGGATGCAAGAGATGAGACGAAAGAGGAGAGCAGTACGAGTATGAGACACATAAGGGAGACGAGAGCGATGCTGGAGTTCGTGATTGATTAGGAATTTGCTAGCATCCACGTGATCGTTATGCCAGTGGTGTGCGCTGGGCACGTTTAAACGCCAAACCGTGAAGCGAGCCGTTCCTGAATAGCAGGAGGGAACGACGCCGTCTGAGCAGCCCATCCAGCAGGATCATGCTGCTGGAATCCTTGGAGAAGTGTCTGGAACATGCCGAAAAGTTCCGGAGATGGCGTGTTCCAACGGACAATTGAGTTGCAGAACCAAAGCAGACTCTGTAGAAAACACTGGTCAATATTTGACAGCACCGAAAAGGAGAGGGGTACATACCTTGGAAATACCAGCAGGATTGGTCTGAACGAGAGTGCAGAATCCACGGAAAGCAGAATCCTTCTCTTCGTTATCCCGGATTTCATAGAGAGCTTGACACCACGCCTGGGCAAACTCGGGGAGATGTGGGGCGACAAGAGCCGGGTGCATCAGACCTATGCGTCCTATTGAGACCGCGGCATTCTCGTGAAGACTGCGAGGTGCTTTCGGGTGCAAGAGGATAGGAATCAAACGCGCGATTAGAGGGTTAACCCATTGCCGGAATTCGGGCTCATCTAAAATAGAAACAAGATCAACTGGGAACAGCAATGAAGTATCAATGGCTCATACCACGTCCGTAACGGAGCGCCACTTCGCCAACAGACCAGGCAGCATTATTGGAGGCAGAGATGAACTCTAGCTTGGGTTCCGGATCGAGCTGAAGGATCAACTCTGCCATGATACCAGGCATATGACCGCGCAACAAGCTGAAGCATCCCATTGCTAAATCGCCAACAAGGGCATATGCGGATTGTCGCACAGGTGCTTGGGGATGCTTGAGGCATACAGTGAGAAGATTCAGCAAATTTGGTTGGCTGATTTGTATCAGCGGCTCGAGTTGCGGCCCGAGACCTTGTGTAAGGCCAGAGAGAAGATCGAGAGCGACGACAAGGAAAGATTTATCGGGCTCGTCAAGCTCGGGATTTTGCTGATACTGCTGATATTGTAAGAGCGAGTTGTGAACAATATTGTTGCATCGTTCGAAGACAGGACCAGCATATGGGAAGAAAGCTTGACCCATTGCAATAGTGACAGAGGCAAGACACTAAAAGTTGATCAGTCCCAAGCACAGTAGTGACAAAGGTATCAACATACCTCAAGCAAAGGAATTAAGTTTTCATCGTCGTCCTTCAGTTTACTCCACTTAGTAGTCAAGGGAGGCATCAAAATATCAACATAGCGAGGATCTTGCAAAGCTCTTCCTACAGCATCGGCCAGAGTACCGACAGCATCATACAAAATCAACATGTTCTTGTGCTGATAAAGGCCAAACGCAAACACAAGGTTACGGAGGACGGGCTCGAGGTATGGAATGAGCAGGGGCCCAGCGTCTTCTTCAAGCGTAGCGAAAGCGCTGCATCCAGCTTCTTGAACCCGCTTGTTGTTGTCCAAAACCATCCGAAGAAGCTGAGAATAGCTCAGGACGAGACGAAGTAAAATTCAAGACTCCACTTACACCTTCCATAGTGGGAATAAAGTATTGATTCTTGTGCTCTTCGGAAATGTCCTGAGTGGTCCAGCTAGCGTAACGTCCAAGCGTCCAGCAGGTGATGGACCGAACAAGGGGCTATATCACAATTAACTAGTGTTAATCTGGTCAAGTCGCAGCTCTTACCTTGGGGTCATTGAGAGTATTGATAAGATAAGGGACGAGGGTAGAGAGATGGGGCTCAATCGCCTCGATGCAACCTAAAATCAACATTTGGCATCAAAACTAATTTTCAAAACACCAGTTCAGGCTTACCTTCAGCCATCGCTCCCAATGCAAGAATTCCACTCTCCCTCTGCAACCAATCATTACTCCAAAGTTTATCCTTCAAAGGAGCAAGGAGAACATTCAAAAGGTCTGCACCGAATCTCACAGCGAGAACGTCGAGAGCAGCAGCGGCGCATTTCCTCAAGTTCCATTCCGTAGACATTTCGTCCGCAAAGTCATCGTCGTCAGCATCGTAATCATCGTCTTCATCAGAATCGATCTGCTCCTCGCCATAGGCGCCGATGCGTGGTTTGGCAGGTGCGTCACCACCTTCATTGGGATCTCGTTCGAAGCCATGGGATTTCCCACCGTAATGGCGGGGCTTGATGTCCTGCTCCTTATCGGGGACTGCAGCATCCTCTGCGTCTCCCTCCAACCATAACAAATCATCCTCTCCGTAGACCATACAATCCAGCAAAACGGGCGCCACCTTGCCAAGTAAAGGATGAAGATAGGCAGCCAAATCGGCATCTTCGGCGAACGTAAGCCAGAACTCACACGCCTCAAGAGCCACGTTCTCATTCTTATCCTTCGTAGAGTAGAGCATGTACTCTGCAACGTTAGGCATTTCCGGCATGAGCTTCTCTGGGCGTGCTGCCAGAAGAAGTACTAGGGCTTGACACACATGTCGGCGAACAGAAGGGTCGTCGTCAGAGGCACATTTGAAAAGACAAGCTATAAAGCTATCAATGTGCACAAAGAGTGACTGGCAGTTGGTCGGGACGAAATACGACAGGCAGGCCACAGCGTGCGAGCGCATCTTAGCCGAAGGGTGCTCGGTGAGACTAAGGAATTTGGGGATCATATAATCCAATGGACGGGTGCCACCGATCTCGACATCCATCTTGCGGGGATAATCCTCACAGGCCTTTTCTAGAGCATTGAAGGCTGCCTGTGACAGGATCAGTATCGGTCTTGTCATAAACAGAGCAGAATTAGAATCAAAGAGGTGTGACAGCTTAGCTGGAAGGTATCCAGCTGCCGAACACGCGTTTGATAGTCACTTCCTTGTGTGGCTTGTCCGAAATGAGGAACTGTCCGAGGGGACTTACCTCTTGCTTGTCCAGATCAGTTGAATCTAACGCGCCCACTAGCAGCTGGAGACACTCTGGCCAATTTTTGGGCTCCAATACCCCGAGGAACGCCACGATATCTTGGCTGGCCGCGTTACGAATCATGATCGAGCTATCATTGAACGCCTCGAGAACTGCCGCCTTGACGAACTGGGCCACCTCCTGTGGTGATGACAAGATCAAACGTGAGTTATTCTTGAGCAGGTATCCTGCTATCGTTCGAATGCGATCCTCCTCCTGTGTCATGCTGCTGAGGATGTATGCGAGATATGCGATATACTCTGGTGCGCGCGTAAATTGATTTAGTTTCTGAGAGAAAGAAAACAATAACAACGGTTCAAAACTTTTCAGCGGGCATGTATCAAGACACAAACTTGAGTGATTGAACGCTGGACAGCGGTGTTCATGTCGGTAGAATCATGGATGGTTTGTAGGATTTCCTGGAGACCAGCGGGTTGAGGTGTCCAGGAAGCCATTTTTGACGTACAAAACGCGTTAAACAAGAAGAAAGGGGGTGTCTACGACAAAAAACAGAGAACCTAGCAGTCGGTGAAAGAGGGTTGACTTGGTGAATTCAATATCTTCACCGAGATTTCTCTGTGTGTTGCTGTTTGTGCTACAATCTAGTCACAGCTGTGACCCTCACGTAAGCGCTGATCGGTTTGTGTCTTCTGGAAGCACGGTCCGCGGCCGATTCTAGACCGTGCTGAAATGTAGAGCTGGCGTAAGTAGTCTCCGAAACAGACCTTGATGATATGAGCTGGCGATTTGCCTCATCAAATTCAGCTTGCCCTTGGGCGCGAGGTTTTCGTGTCAAATGTCCCTGCCACAACAAGCTGCTTGTGACAATCGATCAGGCTGATAACATATCACATAACTACCGAATGGATAAGATTGGGTATAATTTGACAGCTCTCCGAGTCATCGATTACGAATAACATCATGATAAACATTAGTGGCCACTGCCCTGTACATCTAGACTGATCTCTACCTTCTACGTGAGCAAGATGAGCAGACTCGATACTTGGTAACATACAAGTACTGATTCCCGTGAGGAATCACAGCTTCAATGAGGCTACAGAACCATCTATATATTCTGTTGGAGTTACCGTTCCAGAATTGGGGACCGAAGTTTCCGCCACGTTTGGAGAAGGGATATCGGCAGAAGGCTCTAGCATGTATGCATGCAGGAATTTCAACCACTGTTTCTTTGATGGGACAAAGTGACCTGTATAAATCGGGAAGTGAGGTACAGACGCAGCTCTCAAAGGGACATCAACATACCCCCGTCGTGATATTCAACGCGTGCGTTTGTCGAGGCTGTGACCAGGCTTTGTGATCTCTCCTCAATTACGATGATATCGGTCTTCCCAATCACATGCAATGTAGGCGTTGCATATTGATTGTCGAATAGAGGACCACAGAAGGGGTCACGTAGTCGAAATCCGGATACTGCGACACAAAATTGGCTGATGATAGATGAGTACCTCATTCAACAATCACGGTATTCACTAACAAGGGTGGATGCGGAGGCTGGTTGTTGATCAGAAATGGTACATGATGTTGAGGCCTTTCCAACTGCGGAGGACCCCGGTGAGTGTACAGGTAAAAGAGGATCCGAGCAAGAGGAACAGCGTACTAGAGAGGCTAGTAGGGCAGCAAATGCAGCACCTTGACTGGATCAACATCTGGATTAGTTCAAATCGAAGCCAAGTCATCTCCCGGATCGAGTGCGAACCTAAAGCCTAAAACACCCTAGTATCGGCACCAGTATAAGTTAGCCTTCCACGGGACAGCATGCCGGGAAAACTCACATCAAATCTGCGAGTCTTCAACACATCGCGAATCACAGCTAACGACTCACTCAGGCCATACGAGACCGTCTTATCTGGATTGACCTTCCACCAGGCTCGTGGCGTAAGGGTGGGATCGGCAGCAGCATTCGTTGCCTCGGCAGCGCCGAAAGAAGCAGCACTCGACCCGGGAAGGTCGGCAGGTTGGAGAACATGGGGTGCATCGACAAAGACTGCATAGAATGGAGTTGGGATGAATATGGCTTGGTCGAACGAACGTTGATGATGATACGCCAGTCCGTACCAAATTCTATACTATTTCCGCATTCTCTTCTGAGTGCACCGAGCTAAGGAGCGATATAGCATATGAGCCGTATATCACGACCACGAGAGTGTTGCAACGCACCCGTTTGCTAAAGATTGAAGCGTTCTGGGAGTACCTGACTAACGTTCAGTAATTCATAAAAAGGTTCCATGAGAGGCAGATACCCATGTAAGACAAGAACAGTCCGTTTGGCAGTCATCAGGAGTTTCAATAAATAGACTGACGGCGAAGAAGAAAGCGGCGTTGACCAGCAACAGTCTATCAAGTGACTCTTACTTATGGGAGAGAAATCTTAAAAACAAGACGGGAGACCGTTGTTTAAATCTGCTGACATGATTGCCGGATTTGTGAATAATCTTCCAGACAAAAATTCTGGACGAAACTTCTATTTCCCATGTTTAACTTTGTACCCTGGGTATATAATGTACGTCCGTGAGAGTAATACAATATATAGGAAGACCTCCATGATGTCTACTTAAAATCCACAAGTCTACTCAGAAAATCCATCGTCCTCCCCTGTCGTTGTGATCTTCTCCATCAAATTACTCACTCGCTCGTATACGGCAAAGACGATGGCCTGCCCAGGTGCAACACGGAGGACACGAGGCGTTATGCCCTTGTAAAATGATCTGAAGCCTTCCTGTTTCCACATATCCGAAGCGATCGCAAGTATACGCTGGAATGCTGACACACCAGGTGCAGCGGTGGCCTTTTGTAGACCTGTGATGGTAATAATGACGGAATGTTAGAACAGCTTGAGGGAAAGACTGGGCACCACGAACGAGTTTTTATTGTGTCGATTGGCGCATTTGAGAAGGGACCCATGGCTCCGGATATCAGGCCGATAAACATGTGCTGATAGGAGGGAAGTTCGACCAAGTCTGGTTGGAACCGATGTGCCAATTTTTTCAGCTCCTGGTAAGCTGTGAAATTTGCGCCTGAAGAGGACGACGGCATGAATAACAGTGAATAAACGGGTGAAAAATGCCGTACCCTGATTCGTAGCTTGCCGTAGTGCAGTCAATGTTACGCCACGGTATAGCGTCGCAAATCCTTCTTCCCGAATGATGGTATAAACCGCGTGGCCCGCGTTACGGTATCGGGGCGCATCAAGAGGATCGGCTAAAGAATGTTGCTGCGCCTGCAGCCTAATCTTGACTACCTCCATCGGATTAACGACCAAGACAGCTTCTGTTGTACCAGCACCCAATCCAGCTGATGCGCGAAGTCAATCAAAGGCTGAAAGAGATCAAAAGGGGGTGTACCAATGAAGATACCACCGACGCTGGTCTTGCCCGTCTTTTTGTCTGCAAGCCATCCCTTATACGCCTCAAAGCTCGCGAACCGAATGGCCATCTTTGGCACGATACCCGACAGAACGGCACCGAGACCTTTGTAGAGCGCGAGAGGTGTTTCTCGTCTCACGATGTAGGATGCAGTGGCGAAAACTCCTCTAGGTTTGGTCTGCGCTACTTTCAGTCAGGGCGCGTTGACTCAAAAAAAAAGTCACTCACTCCTGGAGCCCGTCCGGACTTGGAGAGCTGCATACGCACTTTAATCGTATCAAGTGGCTGACATACTAGCTACACGAGAAAGTCCATGTCAAATTAAGGATACGATGGGAACTAGGGGTTTACTCACTGCTTCACATGCTCCAGCAATGCCTCCGGCGGTGATATGAGTCGCAAAACCGACGGGTTTCTTGTTAGAAGAGCGAGACATGTCACAGGAAGACTGAGGGATGGTTCAATCGTTACGGAGGCCAAAAGTAAGCGCAACAGGAACGGGCGCAAACCGATAGTGTACTATTTAAATAAATAAGTCGATAATTTTGAAGCCGTAGAGGAGCCTCAAATAACATGTGAATGCGTCTGGAACATAACCGGATTTACGAGGAAGAGCGGAAGTCAAGTCAGCCTCCCGTTCCGCTCGGCCATGAAGTCGTCGACGATTCACAAATGCGGGGACCCGCTCTTCCTCCACGACACGATGGGGTTCTGCGGGGAAACGAAATGTGTACTTATGCTATATTCTCCACGACAGACCTCGATGAAATCAGATGATTCTTTACGGGTCGATTTGATGAAATCAAAATTGCCCCGGCCCGAAAGAGTTTGCTCGGCGCCCGTATCGACTTGCTAAGCTTGCTTGGCTAGAATTGACTTAAACACTCCGCCTCTGCTTCTTCTTCCCATTCATGTTGACAGACAGATTGCTTCACATGGACACAGCCCAATGTTGATATTCGTATTAATACCACCGTGGCAAAATTGTTCAACTACTTAACGAGCGCTGATTGGTGAAGCCTGAGGCTCATGCACGGAACAAAAACCAGCTGGTCCTAGAAACTTTTCAAGAGCAGGGCGCACCATACGGCGGCAAGTGAATACACATGAATATGTACCATGTACATGGCAAAAAAACAGTTAAGTTGCTTCTCAAAGACGAATCTCGCCTTTGGAGGTCCCCTTTGCCCCTTTAGGAGTTTAAGGATCCACAAGGATCCACACTCAGGGTTGCATCCAATAGGATATTCTCTTGTACCCTAAGTTGGTAGAATGCCAAATGGACATGACCACTATGATCAGGTGAGAGATCTGTAAGATAAGGGAGATCAGGAGGAGATTAAAAACTGATATAAGGTACAAAGAGAAGAACCCTTCAGGGTAATTACACTTGCAAATTTGATATATTGGCAAAGCAACACAGATATAAATATAATCCTTTTTTCTTTTATACATGAGATCTGCCCACTTTCACCCACCTCCCACATAAGACATTTTCTCAGCCCAGATATCCTCTGTTTCCAACATGCAAGCCGGGCCATCTAATGCAGCTCCCCTTCCGGCCGTCCATGCTTCACAAATCAAAAAGCGCCGAATTCCCCAGGCCGGAATTGCTATTATGGAAGGTGAATCACCGACCTACCCCGCAGATCACCAGGCCCTTATTCTCGTGTTTTTCAGCCTGGTTAAATCAACATGGCTCACACCCCACTAAAGAGGACCGTAATGATATGCTATCCAAGATAAGGGTCAGTTTCTCAAGACTATCCACAGAAAAAGAGTTCAATTTCCTTTGTTCAACATTGAACAAACAGCTCATTCCCGGAGGAGAAAATTATGACGACAAAGGTGTCTTAGAATGGTTTAAACGGCGTCAACGACTTGCGAACAACCCTTGTGAGGCGCTTTGTCTCATTTTTGAACGGCATGACCGAGATTTCTTCAGACCCGACTCTGTCTTCGAAAGCCATCAAGCATCTTACTACATTAGCTCTTTCTAATCCCTTCCCCCTGCCCAATCTCATTGCGACGTGGGCAGAGCTGTTGCGTGCAAGCACAGATGACGTAACAAAATGGCTCGCTGAACACCGTTCTCCTGTACGACACTTACCAACACCTGTTTCGACATCTCCCGAACCTTCGTCTGAATATCAATGGGCACTTAAAACCGACCCCATAAACTCGCCTGTTATACCTTCACGCAATGTGCCTAGCTTCTGTTCAACACATGTGAGTCCTTTTGCACTTTTCGTCCCTCATCTTTACACACTTCTAAAAAACTCAGGCTCGAGAACCTTATACACTTTCGGACCAACAGTTAATTGATGCGATATCAGAAGCATCGCGGCTAAAAGATACTGTTACGGTCATACCGAAAACCCTAGAAGAGTTTGAATCAATGTTCGAGCCTTACCGCGTCCGCATGGAAAACATTATACAACAAAACGAAGCATATTTGTAATCGTTGAAATATCACCTACTCCATGACCTTGTGAGTATCACACTTTTGTGTCTCAGCAATATAACCTAATCATCTTCAGATTCGCTTTCCTGTTTTCTTGCCACATTCCTTTACAGCCTCCACTTGTATCATCATTGTTGACACTTATACCACCAAGACACACATCGCATTGAAATTACAGCCATAAATCATATAATATGTATCAAGGGCACCAAAAGAGTCACAAACGCCAGTCTTTGAAAAACTCGTAGTCCATTTGGACAAAAGTAATCATGAAATCTGTGACAGAACCACCTTCAGTATCTGCACCATCTTCTACTTCAAATTCTTTGCTTGGCAGAATGTCAGTTGCACTTTGTGGCAGAGGAGTAGGTCCCTCAGGCATTCCTTGATGGTTGTCTAAAGATTCGCTCGTTTCGCCCCCGAAGTCTGCCTCGTCAGCACCCTGCATTGCAACCTCCTCCGTCGCTGCGACCGCTGCTGCACGGACATCTTCTGTATCCTCAAATTCTTCCAAAGCTTTAGAGAGCGCATTTTGGTCGTTGAAGAGAGTACGCCAATCGAATTCACCCTTTTGGATAACAAGATCATCCAATGACCGCTTTTGATTGGCTTTGCGAAGTAAAGCCTCTTCCACAGTGTGCTGAGACACAAAACGATATATGTGGACGTCACGAATTTGACCAATGCGGTGTGCTCTACGAGATGTGTGGTCAGTGTTGGGCAGAATACAACGATAAGAAGAATCATACCGATCTTCACACTGTTTGTCCATTTGTGGATTGAAGTCGCTGTCGTAGAACACAACGGTATCCGCTCCAGTCAAACTAGAAATAAGTTAATATCAAGTGCTCATACGCGATGTAAGGAATAAAGTCTTACTTGATACCAACACCCCCTGACCTGGATGAAGCAATGAAACAAAACATTCGTGGGTCAGCATTGAAGCGTTCCGTGATATATTGACGATCTTCTATCTTCGTAGCCCCGTCAAGTCGAAGATAGAGGTATCCATGAAAGTTCAAATATATCTCCAGAATGTCGAGGATCTTTGTCATCTGGGTAAAAATGAGAACACGGTGACCACCGGCCTTTTTCTCGCGCAGAAGCCGAGTGAGTTCTTGGAGTTTTCCACAATCATACTGAAGAAGTGACGGATCCGGAAATACGATCTGTAGCTTCACAGCGGCCTTGTGCAACACTTCATCAAAAGTAGTTGGTAAGTCTGCTACAATGGCTTCGTATCCAGAAAGCGTGAAACGAGGTAAATCGAGCGTGACGACGGCGGGAGTCACAAAAGCAAACTTGTCAATGATGCTAGCCATGTCTTCAGCACGTTCGATGTAGGACTTAACCATCGAATTTACGACGCGCGGAGACTCCCAGTTCGGACGGCGGTTTTCAAAAGAGGAATTGGGAAATATTGGCTCATAGATTTTTGCAACAACCGCAAGCTTCTCCGAGCCATATATAGGTTCCATTTTGCAGCGAAGACGATTAAGATAAGCAATGTGTGACCAGTGAGCGATTTTCCTTGCACGTTCCATATAGGCAGAATACTTCTGAAAACCGGCTATAGTTCGGAGATCTTTTGGAGGTGGTTCTCCAGAACTTTCTGAGGTGAAAGGCAGGAGAGACGTGGCATCCAAATGGCATGTCGTTGTCGCAGTTATCAACGAAACATTCTGGTCATCGATGAACTTCAATCCAAGGAGGGGAAAGTTCAAATTTTCCTCCAAATTTTGTGATAGTCGACGCCTTAGTAAAAGTTCTTTAATCTCGAAATCCGCCAGAGCCGATCGTTCCATAACAAAAGAAGTGACAATGGGTCGTACTTCGAAAAGATCCGGATGGTTACAGACCTTGCGGAGTTGCATCAGGATATTGGCAATTTTTTGATATATACCGGATTGTAAAGCATCGCGAGTTTGGGCACGGGCCATGAACTCGTCGTACAGAAAGCGTTGACGCTTTGACAGGGGGCAAATTACGAGATGCTCGTACTTGCTGGGTAGCTCCTTTTCAACGTCGCGTTTCAATCGTCTTAGGAGATAGGGGCGTAAAACGGTATGTAACTTGGTAACACGCTGCATCGTGTCGTTATCGTCAGCATTTCCCATCTCAATCGCCTTTTCAACAGGATCTGATTGGACATTAGAGGGAGATCGACAGATACAAAGCTAATCTTACTCGAGAACCAATCACCAAAATCCTTTAGACTTGCAAAATTTGCACCCGACATCAAAAATTGCAGCAACGCCCATAGCTCTGTGAGATTGTTTTGGAGGGGTGTTCCGGTCAAGAGGAGGCGTCTGAAGGAACGGAACATGAGAAGGATGTTCCACCGTTGGGATTTGAAATTCTTGATCATATGTGCTTCATCGAGAATCAAGTAATACCAAGCTTTCCTCTTGAAAATGTGCGCGTCCCGGCTGGCGAGAGTGTAAGACGTGATACAGACGTTGAAGTGATATTTGTCATTCCAGCCTTGCCGAAGCTCTTTGCGACGTTTCTGACCCCCGTGGTAACTCAGAACCCTGAACCCAGGAAGGAACTTTTTGAATTCCATCTCCCAGTTCAACAAGACACTTGTTGGTACGACCTGTTCAAACAGAAACACTTAAAGTGATGTGCCAACAACCACGCATGACTTACAATAAGGTGTGGTCCCCATATACCCCGATCACAAGCAAGATGAGCCAACAAGGCGATCGTTTGGATGGTCTTTCTATGAGCCAAGAATGAGACAGTCAATATATGGCAATGAAAGACACAACAAACCCCAGCCCCATTTCGTCCGCAAGGATCCCATTCAAGTTGTTAGTGTGAAGGCTAGCAAGCCACTCTAACCCAGACTGTTGGTATGGTCGAAGATTTCCTCTTAGTAATAAAGGTGGGAGGATTTTGGCATTGGCACTCCAATCCACGGGAGCTACCGCAAAGGGCTTCAAGTACTCTGGCAAGGCAATTTCGTCCTTCCTTTCCACGTCCATTGTGTTTTCATCATTAGATGATTGTCCCGAATCATCCTCAACTTCCAACAAATGAGCAGCCACCTCGATTGCAGCAGTCTGGACCTGAAAGATATCTTCCTCGTTACCTAGCTCGCCTGATTGTGGCGAGCTTGATCGTGGCGAAGCGTATGAAACAATGGGAGGATTGGTATGATTAGGCGACAGATGAGTAGAGGCATGTGGCATCGTAATTGTCCCATTTTGGGGGCCCTCTAAAAGGTCATTACCGAGATCGAGAGAAGAATTATATGGTTGCGGAGAAAAACCACCTTTAAACGGTTCAGAAAGCACACTATCAGCAGGTGATGTGGTAATTGGTTGACGACTGTCATGGTCTTCAGTACCCTCTTCTTCAAAAGAGGTGCCTAACGATATTGGGAGTGGAATAGAAACGGAAACAGACGGTAATGGGGAAGGCTGGTGCTGAAACCCTACTTTGACTGACTCAGAGAATGGCAGAGATATTGACATATTTGATATGTCTCGATCCGAGCTTGTTACCGAGTAAATATCGGGAGCGAGAGGATGTAGAATGCGTAGTGGGGAACTCAAGGGTTCCGGTGTCACCAAGTCCTTGACTGCAGCAATTGATGACCTGTCAGGTGGTTCATTGTCGAGGACAGAGGGAGAGTGAGGCTCTTCGAACTCGCTCGAAGGCATTCTGGTCGAAGATGGTGTGAGTTGAAGACTGCCAAGTAATGCTCGAGTTTGAACATCTTCTGCATCGGAGTCCTCAACATCGTCGGCATTTGACGACGCCTCATTTCTTTCAGGGCTCTCGAGCACTCCATCCTCACCTCCTGCATCCACCACTCCTTCATCATCGATGTCATTACACTCTTCACCCTCTCTTTCATTCTCTTCTTCGGATCCCGTGCTGTCATCTTCATCTCTATCCCCTTCTTCATCGGACCCCCAAGCCCCATATGTAAGGGACATGCTGCTTGATCGGCTACAAGAATGCTCGCCTCGTGTTAAGTCACTTTGCTGAGTCTCCAAGAGATGACCACTTTGATCTAAAATGGCATCTAGATGTTCACGACCACGACGAACCTCCTCGGCTTCTTGTTTGAGCCGCTCCTGCTCTCGAATATGCTATCAGAGTGCCTATGTCAGATTCAAACTCCAACAACAACAAAAACAACAAATAGACGTACAAAAACAGCTTTTTTCCACTCATCTGTGACCATACGAATTGTGGCCTTCGCTAAGGCTCGCAATCTGCGTTCTTCCTGAATTTTGAGCTTCTCTTTCATCGCTTCTTGGCCATCCCAATATCCTCGAACAGCCTTCGCCCACTGACTAGCGATCTGCTGCCCCGACGTTTTTTTTCTCCAAACTGTGCCAACATGACACGCTGCTTCAAGGACGTAGTCCCAGTGATCCTTTGACTGCCGTGATGGTGCCAGAGACTTTCCCATATTCTCTTCATTAAACTGGAATGATTCATTGAATAATGGCAGAAAGCCACCATTCTTCTTGAGTCGCTCCGCACGTTCGAGGACTGATGTGTCTGCTTGCACCTGACGCTCCACAGTACTTTCTTCCACATCATGGTCATTGAGAGTAAAGTACGACCTTAGGAAGGCGTCCACAGAGGAGTTGTATTGTACTGGTGGAGGTCGCTGTTTAGGATTGGTAATAGGAGGCGCAGGTCTACGAACGACAAGCTTAACGCGTTTAATGTTCAGCTTCGGAAAGGCTGGAGGTGCAGAAATAGACGTGAGCTCAGGTTCTGAATGGCTCTGCAGCTTTGAAGGTAAAAGTGGCTGTACCTGATACTAGTTAGCGAGCTGACAGATAAGATAATGGGCAGATTTACCACTTCAGCAGACTTATCCGTGTCAACGGCCTTTTCATGGTACCCCTTGAGCCTCCCACTTCTGCGACTTTCAACGGAAATGGACTCATGACCCTTAATCTCAGCCAACTTGCGTTTTTTTGTTGGCCTACTCGTGGCTTCGTCGTCATTGTGAGGGTGCCGACGAACAACGATGGCAGAAAGAGACTCTTCTCTTGGTGGCGGATCGTCATCAAAGATGCTGGCGTTGACACGCTCTGGAAGGTGTTCGTCCGTGCGCCCTTTTCCCTTCGAACCGCTGGGTTTTGCAACTTGTTGTAGTATAGCATTGGTCAAGGTATTCGCTCGGACTTTGGGTTGCCTCCTAGTTGGAGAAGGAACGGACATGGGAGTTGATAAGGGTACCGAAACTGAGGGTGTCTTCAAAATCTGTTCCTGCTCTGTGCGAGCACGCCGGGTTGAGCGCGAAGAACCAGGGGCAGCTTTGTCAACAAGATTGTAGAGAGACGACTTATACTGATAAATTCTTCATGAAAATTCTACACGATGCATTTCATAAGAGACATACATTCTGAAAAACTTTCGAGTTGTCCGCCTTGGCTTCCTGTTGACATCATTGAGCGTCCGTAACGAGATTGAGTGATGGAACGTACTTGGGGATTAAAGCCAACCATGTTAATGAAGTGATCCATATGGAACATTTCTCTGACCTTTGAGCTTCCATGAGGTACGCAGGATAACGACGAGGATACGAAACATACCAGTGTATCATGGCGGTCCACTACCGTCTGAAGCTGTTTTTGCTTCTGAGAAATCAAATCTTCCCTCTCAGCTTCAAGGACCTCCTTAGTCACAACGGGAACCTTCCGGAAACCACCCTGCTTTGCTTTGCCTCGCGCCCTGCCTTGCTTACTCCCGCTGTCTCCAGTCACGTATCCGCGTCCCTTTGCCTCCTGATTCTTGCTACCCCGTATCCAATTCGTCGACATACAGACAATTTTCAGCTGTCCAATCCAGATTCGCGAGGGTGGTGCGCGTCACCAGGAAAGTCTGACAATAAAGTCAAACTGGAGGAAATCAAAGGGACAACCTCAATCTCCTGAGATCCGCGATGGTTTGACAAGATCCTTCGACGCAAGGAAAGTTAAGCACGACTTGAAAGAGATGAAATATGCCCAGACAACGGTTGGAGCGCGTGCCCTGGGGGATAAGAGCAAGTGTTGAGTTTGTGTAGCATTATTTTTTGAAAGTGTGATGTGTGTTTGGTTTGCCAAATTCAAATAGGAAACGTTCGAGTTGGTCGACGGTCACAATATTGAATACTCAGGCCTCAGGCATTGATGAGTCGGCTACGATATACATATCGATATCGATATATAAGCATACATACGGTACAAGACAGATATCGGCGACGACCAGCTCGCAATAATGAACCAAGGGTAAAACAATACGGGTATAAAGACACGTAATAACTCGTTCCACTGCGGCATTTGGGCGACAATCATGAGCCATACCATGAACCAGTTTCTAATCGTATCAAGTCATGCAAATAGCGCAGGCATAGACGTGCAGCACTATTATCTTTTGGTATTTGCGTCGTGATAGCTGAGAGCTATCGTGATTTTTGGCAAGACACCATAGACCTGTTGTGTCGCATTATGCCATGTCCCCTGCATATTCAAAGTCTGGGAAGGCAGAACCAAATGTATCAGGTCCTGGTTGGCCGTACTGCGCTGCGACATTGTCTTCCGGATATTGATCAAATCTAAGGCAATGTATCAGCAGAAGGATAGAAGCGAAGCAGCTCGAAATCGGGACTTACGCGCTGGCATCTCCATCGCCACTGATCTTGGGAAGATATGGAGCTGTGATCTCGCGAGCTTGTAGCTTATCCCAGTCTACCTCTCGGAACCATGGGTGAGCGAACACGTCTCCTGCACCGTGCCGCATGTTCCCGTAACGCTTGGAGGGATCGCTTTCCATAAGCTTCAGAATTAGATCTGTTGCGAGATGATTGAAAGCGGGCCATTTAATAAAACTTGGGCCGTTCAGAATGCGTTCGTAGAGAAGAACAGGATTAGGGTCAGGATGGTGATATGGCGGAAGTCCTGAGAGCATCTCAAATATCAAGACCCCAAGTGCATACCAATCGACACTCTTGTTGTATCGTTGTTGGTTAACAATCTGAATAGATTGAGGTATATGTGAGTTTCTATAAGAGACATGCTGTAGAAGTACAAACCTCGGGCGCAAGATAGTCGGGGGTACCGCACAATGTCCATGTCGTTGAAGTGCATAGTTTCGCGAAGCCGAAGTCTGCGACCTTGATATGTCCGTCGTGGTTGAGAAGAATGTTTTCTGGTTTCAAGTCACGGTAAATAATATTGAGGCCGTGTAGATGGTTGAGCGCCAATGCAACTTCCGCGGCGTAGAATTTTGCCACAGGGTCGGGAAATCTCTACAATATGGCGTTAACCAGAACACCATACGAGAGGACGATAAACTCACATTGGACCTTCGTAGAAGAGTGAAAAGTTCACCACCTGGCACAAAATCCATAACCATGTAGAGATTTGTCGCGTCCTGGAAGCAACCCCATAGGTTGATTATGAATGGATGTTGCACGACCGCAAGCATATGTTGCTCGTTATTGGTGTGCTCTACCTGCTTCAACCTGACGACTTTTTCTTTATTCAGGACTTTAATCGCATAGAACCGCAAGTTATGTTTGCTCCGTACTGTAAGTAGAACGGAATTCGAACCAAGGAGCAAGAGCAATTGGAATCAGAAACGTACCAAGGTGAACCCTTCCGAAGCTTCCGGTACCTAGTGTCCGTTGTACAATAAAATCAGAGAGGCGGTATGAACCCGTGGGCCGTTTGACGACCCGCTGTGTATGCGTCTTGGGTTCCTCCTCTACACTCTCCATACTACCTTCCCGCTTGCCACTCCATCCACTGATAGATGTTCGTATGGTAGATATTGACCCTCGATAGTCAAACTGCGAGGCTAGTGAGCTCGAGCTATGTGGTGACGATATGGGAGTCGGAGGCAGGTGCTTTTCATTGGCTAATACCGATTCCTCCTCAAGAATTCTATGGTGTCCAAGATGCGAGCCGAATTTACCAGCCATTCGTTTGATGGATATCATAGAAAGAGGCACCGAAAGCTATTGCGGAAAGGAACGAATCAAGCAAGAGAGAATATGGGGGATGATGAAAGAGAACTACACAAGTTCTCAAAGGCGATCTCATAGATGATCCTGTCATTGTTCATTTAGGCCTCATATCCAAATGTGGATTACAACAAACAATTGCCATGAGGCGAACAAACATCCTAGCCGAGAAGTTGAACCGACAAGTTCAACTGAGAACAAGGCCAGGTTGCAATCCTTAAGGTAGGCACTCTTCTCCAGGGATTGGATAGATACCATGTGCCTGTTTCATTTTTTCGACCTCAACCAGGCTGTCGTTTACATGACTCGGACCTGTACGTGTGGGTCAAGTCTTATTAATCTTAATATTCTCCGCTGCAGCAACATATTATGCTCATGGCCATAATCTGATGAATTTGTCGTCGATTGTCGAACAAATTGATTGGCCTTCAGGTTTGCTCCAAGATCAATACTGGTCCTGAGTGCGCTACTTTGACCGGCCCTTACAGATCAGTATCTCAGGATGCACAGCTGCCAGTGGCAGTACCTCAGGTGGTGCCATTGAAGTTCAACTAAGTACTCTCATATCTTGCGCAAGTCGTATCTGACATCCATCAGGTCGTAGAACTGGAAGCCTAGTAGTAAAAATTTCAGAAGGTGAGTAGCGGTTTGCCTCTTGCTATGAGATTCCTCATCATCCGTCCGAGTGGCGCGTTGCCGATGTCTCTGCACTGGCATACGCTGAGCTGGTGCTTTAGTAACTCATCAGTTATGTTGGTAATCAAACTTAATCATGATCACTGAATGCAGGCCTACATACATTCAAATTCAAGGTGTCACTGGAAATTGATGATATTTTCAAGTCAACGATCGTTTTAGTTAGCTCCGTGTTGCTTGCCAGATGTGAACGGCCAGCAAAATTGTTGAACTGACCGCGAGAACTGAGGTCACCTTGGCTTCCTCTCCTTCCTCCATACAGATCTGATTACGCCGGCCTTTAGCCCCAGTAAGTACTTGTTGAAGCATATGATGTTGGACGATCTCCTCAACACCGAATCTTTGATGCTGCGCCACATTTTAACTCCGGCAGTACATAGACTTGTTGACAGGCTAATTACCCAGAGTGGAATTCTCTCTCAACACTCTGGAAAATTAAATACACTTGAGTCATGAACCTTTATAGACTTCGGCACTTACGATCGTTACAATAAATGCCATTGTCGAGTCCAGAGGCAGGCAGTTCGGCGGCCAGGACATAATTGTCGAGATCATCAATCGACCATATAATAGTGCATTTGTAGAACACGAGCAATGTTTATGGAAAACGCTACTTAGCCTAACTCTTCCGACATCATTTCCCATAGTATCATTTGTGGCCACGGCGACCCGACTCTTCTGACGTGAGGCACTCTCCCTATGGTCGAGGACATCCCAAGTAGCTGGTGTCAGTGTAGTTATAACAATTCCTCCCATGCCGATATGCAACAGTCCAAGATGGATTGTTCGCCGATCACGAGCGTCAGCGCTTCTCTGGTCAGTTGCATGTTCATCGGCAAATTCTTCAGATGAGAGCATTGTATGAGCAAGAAATCTTGCCCGGAATGAAGGGTACCCACGTCTAAAACCTCGTTCAAGTCACCAGACCCTAGAAGCTTCTTTCCCAACTGGGACTTCCGCGCAGAACACAAGCTGATCACCGAGCGAGCAACGGCAGCAAGCATGGCATCCCTTTCTGAGGATTTTGGCAGCTGATTGAAGTTGTCTACTTCCTTCACACTCTCTAGGCCGAGCTGATAATCCAGAAGTTCTTTGAGGTCGGCAGCAACAAAGCCGATTTGTTCTTCCATACTACCCCGATACCCCCGCAAACATAGAGGCAGAGCAAGTAGTACCCAGAGTTGGTGAGAGACTCTTCCGTCGCTATCGAGACATAGACGGCTGCTCTCGTTGCCCTCATTGAAACAGATCAGACTGGATTCGGGCAAACGCCTGTATATTCCATCTCGACCAACGCTGTGAATCACTGCCATCCATTGTGCTTCCATTTGGGGCAGATCGAGATGTAGAGGGCCATAAAGATCCGTGCAAAACACGAACGCCTCACTAAAATCCCAGTGGATATGATCATTGTCGTTAACATCAAGGATAAACCCATATCGGACCAAGAGCTGTGCGTTTGTGAGGGCTTCGCCATATGTATTAAAAACTTCTTCACCAGGCATAATTTCACCAATGGACACCATCTCGTAGTATGAATCATATCCCACGAGTGCGTTGGAGTGTGTTGAATCGATCTTCCTGGCGTAAGGCGTGGGCTGATTGATTGCTTCGTCGGCATCGTGAGGACATTCACGGAGAGATCCGCAGTGTGAACAGACATGGAACTCAGTCTGTCAGGAAGTTGAGTGCACCCAATGAAGCGAAACATCGAAAACGTACCTCGATATGTACATGATTGTCTTGTGAATGGTTAAAACTGTACTGAAATGAGAGACTGCCAGAGATGAATGGATTGGGCTTACGAGTCGGCAATGGGAACCATGGATAGGCCATGATAAGCATCCACCAGGAATGCTCTAGAAGAAACAAGACTATAAGCGTGATAAAAACCTTCAAGCGATATTGTGGTTGCAGGGGCGAAATATTGATCACTAAAGTAACGAAGAAGAAGCGGCTCCGCAATCGTGTTAAAGTAGCCATCCTAATCATTCAGGATCAGTAGATGAGCTCCTCCAAAGAGAAGAACTTACGATATCCTCTAATCTGACGTCAGAGTCTGAAGTGGATTTTCGGCCTATTTCAGTGCCTTCGAGCCATTGCAACCCTTCCTTTCCATCGTTATTATCTAAATTCAGAAAATCTTGGGCCCAGAAGAGGGGGATGGGAATTGTTTTACGGGGCAGAGACTGTAAGTATCCGAACCAACGCGATGTTTCGCCATTAAGTCTAAGATGATTATCATTAAAATCTTACAGTCTTTCAAGTTGTTTGATAACTTACATCTCTACATACAATGCAAGCGTGAGGGAAAGTAGCGCAAGGGGGCCAAATAGAACAGACTCGATTTCTCTGGACAGGGAACATGATTTCACGGATATCACTGAGTCTTTGTGGATAAAAACCACTGAAAATGATCAGTAAGTTGCGTAATTAATTGAGGAGTGCGTACATGCGGCTTACAGCTAGTCTTCGCAGGGATGTGTTCGTCTGTTGCATAAACCGCGATACCATTTACTTCATCGGATCGTATTTCCAGCCGGGGATCTATCCAGACGTCGTTCTCTGCGCACCATTGCACTAGGGTTGACACCGTGACATCGACCGCAGTAGCAGGAGACATACGACGACGGCAAATTCCGTGAAATGATGACATCTCGATTCAACAAACATAATTGCTCCATTTTTCAGGTAGCACTCCGACATGCGACGGCTACCGGTGCTCGACATTCTTCACAGAGGAGTGGTCTATTCTCTTGTAGGTCTTTCTGTTTGGGGAATTGTGATGAGCGTTGCTGTGCACCGAGACACCATTCAGCGTGGCAAAGGTTAGTCCCTTCATTGCCTTGTTCTTTTCCCGCCGCTCACCCCTTGATTTTATCCAGAGGTATGAAGCTCCTTGTAGAAAAGGGACAGTGAACTTCCAATCACATACGTCGTTTTAGTATATGGCTAAGAAAGAACTCGCTGCCGAGCTGGATAAAGTTGTGCGTTTTCGCATTGTCTACTCATGTTGATGGGATTTCGATTATGATTGCCAATTAGGAAGAGGAGAAGGAAATATCTCTGGCGGAAGCTGCACAGGCTGCCTTGCATAGCCGTCGTGCTTAGGGTATAAAAGAACGGTTGGTCTGTTTTACATATATCATCTTAGAACTTCCAATTTAATGACAAGTGGCTAGCTAATTCGTATGCGATTGCCTAAGGGGATTTCGTTTCGGCAACTCAAACACAAGTTACTTGAACTTGAGTAAACATATCATTACTACAGTTTATACGATGATACGATGGGATAACTATGGCTACACCGGGTACTGAAACCATGAAAAGAAAAGAAGCTATGTTTAAAATTATGTCCACCAGTATTGTGGGTTGATTTCACGTCGTAGTCTAGAGTCACACAATCCACCACGAACTTGGCTCACCAACTCACCAGTGTCCGAGGTCAACTTGTTCCCTGTCGAATCCTAACTCGAGCCAGCGATCAACGCCTCGTACTTTCTGGCCGTCTTTGGCGAGTCCAACGAAGCCAACACGGTCGTAGACGTTAGTTGCTTTATTGTTGTGTGCAACATAGAGAACGACACTCTCTTTGCAGTCGGGCCCAGTGAGTAAACTAGTACGGCGGTCAATCTCGGGCTAGAGGCAATCGAGCAGTAAACTTACTGCTTGCAAACTTTTCGGACAAGACGTTCTGCGTAGCCTTTACGCGTCCATCTTTCGTTCGTGCAAACTTTCGTGATTGCTGCGACGCGATCGCTATTGCGAGTGAAAGCGACGATTGAAGCTATTTCCTTTTCTTCAGGTCCTTTCGCTTCATGTACCCAAACTTGCTTTTTTTCAACCAAAATACTTGCTTCCTGCTGTGCTTGAGCCTCAGTCAGGGTGAATGGTTTCTGCGAATTCTAAGTTTACGTCCAAAGGTCGTCAAGGAAAAACTGGACGTACCGATTTACTTGCGAAGTGGTAGCAGAGCTCTCCGATCCCTTCTATGTCTTCGCGCACTGCAGGTCGTAGGACATTTTCTAGGGATTCGTCGACCAAGGGACTCCGCAAAGTTTCAATCGTACAATAGCTGATTTTGGCGGCGTAATACACGGGATCACCAGCTAAGCCGATGCCAGTGTGTCGCCTCCATTCGTCTGCAAATATCCGAGTGACAGGCTCAACCGAGAAAATTGAGTAGATTCTGGAGGTGGGCGCGGCTTTGGCCAATGCCACGACCAAACTCTGAATGCAAGGTTGAATGTAACCGTCGTCTAGGCGTTCATAGGGGAGTGACGTGAAAATAAAAACTGGGTATGCACCCATGGGGCCATCCGTCACGGATAAGATGAACTCGATCTCCGAGTTGGTGCTACAAACAATCCACAAATTGAACGATGCAGGGTTGTCGGACATCTCTTTCGCTGCAAGAGCCTGTGGTAGAATTACGTTCGCTGGACGAGGGTGATCCTTGAGCACTTTCCATGCCGCTGGGGGAAGCTGTTTAGCGTGGAAGAAGACCTGAGTGGATATATCTGAAGGCAAGAAAGGCATCGGGAACGACGAGAAAAGAGGGAACGAATAGAAGAAAAGGTATAACAAGGAGAGAACTAACAGAGGCTCGTTTATATATCGGTCTTATTGACTCTCAGACGGTGTGTATCTTGCCAACCCATGAAACAGAGATCCATCTGTTGACTATTCTTGGAACACGAACTGTTCCAGCTAATTTACCATTGCCGTTTGAAAGGATTGCCGTTTGAAGGGAATCCGCACTTGAGTACCGAAATGATGATAGGATCATCACGAGTGATATCCCTCTTTTTTAGAATCGACTCATTTTTATCCTTTTTTAGGATAAGCCCCAACTACAGCATCTCTACAGCAGTCAGGATTGAGTCGGTAAATCAATATTCCGCCACAAACTTTTGGGCGCCGTCATGAGCACCTGGACCAGCTAGGGAATTGTGCATTTCTGAGACAATATCCTAGTCATCTTTCAAGCAATTGTGAAACTCCGACAGGCTGAGCGAGCACAGCTGGCTCGGATTGACGTGCAAACATATACTTAAGCGCGCGCTTTTGGAGTTGTAATCGCCGCAGCAGAACAGTTCGGTTGATCACTTCAGGGCAAACAATCAAGATCGTCAACTCCAGAGATTGTGTGGATGCTGACTATCTCTACTGCCGGCCTCCTGTCACCTGTGGTTGTCGGGAGACTTGAAAACACTTGATCGACGGATCAACGTTCAACATCCCCACTCTCGGATCACTTGAAGCTTCTACTCGACTCCGAGTCTGTGACCTCATACCAACCGTCAATATCTTGTCCGCCATGAAAACGTTTGCTCAGATTACTTGACCCACGACGAGTAAGAATCTTATTTTTGATCGTGCAAACCCCAAGTTTACTACTACATGGCTTTCAATACATACTGTACTATTACGACCGAGTGTTCGCAGCCTGTGACGCGTGATGCAAGGTGTTCACTGCAGAAAGTGCTCACACCTACCAGAAAGGGAATTTTCGGCGCAGAGCGCCCGGCCCGGCCACCTTCGGAGGCATTTTGAAGGGTTTCCGAGGGGTTTTTGGAGGTCGTGACGCGTGATGGGTACCAAAAGTGTTCTGTTCGCGGCCCCCTGTGACGCGTGACGTGAACACTCGGTCGTAATAGTACAGTATCTCTCATTTCACCAAGTCGGTGAACATCGCTACAAGCATCGAATGAGTCGTCAAGAACCCAGCGTCGGCTGGGCCCGCACTTTTTGCTGATGAATACCCTTTCAAATGGTATAGCGTGGCCTACATAGCTTTCTTGTCCAGAATAGGGTCCTATGAATTTCCATAGATATGTCCTCACTTGAAAACTTGTCGCCGCTGGAAGCCAAGTGATGTGCAAATGATCATCACTTAATTCTACGGAAGTCTGTCACACGGAAACCTTTGTAAAAGCCTCCGAGAGGAGCACGTTTTGCTTCTACCATGCCTTTTCAGATTTGTGCCTGATATGCAAGGCTGAAGGGGACACAAGCTCACGACATCTCTGCCAGTGCCGCTCAAGTTTCGCATGCTGAAACTTCGATTGCCAAAGGACCCGGCGGACTCAAAAATTTCCCATGTCGTTGACGGAGAAAGAGAAAGGATCATCTTCAGCGCCAGCCCATGACTGATAGACTTGGTCTTTTTTCTTGTCTAGTATATATGGAGTTGGGTCACTGCGTCAACTGACCAGGCGATATGATTGAAGGCGTCAACCAGGTTTCGCCGGGCATTGCACTTTGGAGTCGGAGAACCCCTTCCCGTTTTCGTACACTTAAGGATGGAGTATGTTACACGTCTAAGGCACATTCCTACGCCATAGTGCAATGTCTAAACCACTGAGAGAGGTATCCCTCAAGTGGCAGTACATATTGAGAAGTTTCTGAGATCTGATGGAATGATCCCTGTGTCAAGTATCGCACTGCCACCGTATGTCTACTCACTCCACCGACACAAAAGATCGCAAAATTGCAAAGGTGTACAGCATGACGAAGTACTATTAAGCAGACTTAAATGAAACTGAGCATTGCAATGGGTCTATCTTTGGTTTTATTAGTAGGAAGTTTCATGTTTTCAAGTTAATCGCAAATCTGGAGAGTCTGCCTTCTTGAGAGACAATGTCCAATAAAGGTTCTGATTACTCTAGAGCGATTTCACTGGATCCCGCGCTCTGGATTTGTGCTGATTTGAAGTAGACCAAGATCCCGATTATCTGATTACTTGCAAGTGAGCGCTCAGGCTGGGTCCTTTTTGCGAGTCTGAGTCCGACAAGATTGTTGCACATGGGACGATCTGTCATACTGAGTCACGGAAGAAGAGTAACACAGCTACTTTTATGTAAACACCACAGCAGATGTCTGCGGATGGGATGTACGCCATGTTTTCAAGAAAATGACAAAGAAGGACAAAGATTACGGGTCAGGTTAGATCCCGAGTCGGTGACCGCAATCTTGATCGACTCGATCCGATCGCCGATAATATCTCCAGCAGAAAATGCCTCCGTAAATTTTGACATGTCAAACATATCTAAAGTACTATGCACTATGTTTCCCGACGTTAATTACATATCACCACGGCAACGGCTAGCAATGTGCTTGAATCTCGTTTCGCAAGGAACTTAGCCGGAACTCGCAGCACATACACCAAACATACACAGCAGTCAAGTCCAGGCTCATGAATACAGAATGCGGACAAGATTGGGTTATTTTGGGTCGAGGCCTTGTCTGGCGTCAGAGAATCCGAATCATATTTCAATTACCCTGATATCTGACTTGTCATGGAATACAGAGCGATCCCGATAACTGATGCCAATTGCCACAATGGTGCGCACCATCGATAACAAAAAACGGACGAGCCTTGACATCCATGAATCGGTTTGGAACTACACTCCTTTCATTACGGCGTCGATGTGTTCGCGTCCACGAGGAGATGCTTGCGTGAAAATGCAAATACACAGCTCGACAACTCTTTCAGGTACCCTCCTGCAAATCCAATACCTGAATTTAAGGTGGTATTAGATTAGATGATAGACTACTCAGAGGACAACTCGCCTGTCGAAATTATATTCGTTTTATTGTAATTGCCCAGTGGGCGCTGCAGCAGACTGTCTCAACTGCGTTGTATGATACTCGAGACAGTATCCTATTCATTCAATAAAGCCGGGTGCGTTAGAGATTGAATACTGATGAACCATGAAACCAATGTAATGTCAATTGAGCTACTAGACATTGGCAATACTCCTGGACACGAAGGATAGCCACCAAGATGTTAAATATTGCATGCGGACAAGGCACGAAGAATTCAGAAGTGGTCGTAATATCAATATCAATTATTATCGATGTTGGCACTCCCCTAGTATGGGTCAAGATGGCAACGAAGGCACGAACAATTAAGTGGGTCGTGATATCAAATATCGGCACTTCCCAGACGAGTAGGACATCGTCGAGTCGATCAAGCCTCAGACTGCGGTTGTATGCTATACGACGAATATGGGTCGTAGCATCGATAACAACGTCGACGCATCAGCACCTGGACACAAGAATAGTAGAAAACAGTTTGTTGAATATTGGCCTGGATTTTCGGGGGACGACGAACTTAGTGATCGTGAAACAGGCAGTTATCAATTGACATATTATAGTACACAAAAAATAGTGGATATTGAGATAGATAGCGTGATGACATTAAGCTACTCTAAATCATGACGCGGTCGCATTGTTGAAGATCAACAAGTTGGGAGTCTTGGCAGGGAGATCAGAGAGAACACCGACGCTGGCCAAGTTGAGAAGAGCCTTCTTTAACTGGGCCGGCGTGAGGGTCTTATCGTGAGGGATAGGGGCAACGGCAGGCTCAGCAAGGGAGCGAGTGGGAAGGAATGAGGACATCCAATGAGGAAGCGTAGCTTGCATGACGGCATATATCGACTGGGGAAGGGCGAATGACTGCTCAGGTCGGGTTAAAGAGGTGACTTTCCCTTCAGAGTCGAACGATGGGTTGAACTCTTTGGATGGGTAGACGGACAAGAGGTAAGCAAGGAGGCCGGCAGTGTGGGGAGAAGCCATCGATGTGCCTGAAATCGTGTTGGTTGCACGGTCTGACCCAATCCAAGTGGAGAGGATGTTGAGGCCTAAAAGGAGAATGAGTGAATTGACAGTGCTTGGGATGTGACGCATACCAGGAGCAAAGACGTCGGTACATTCACCGTAGTTAGAGAAATAAGCGCGCTCGTCGCCGAGAGTCGAAGCACCGACAGTGACAGCCTTCTCCGCAGCAGCGGGCGAATAGTTACACGCATCGCGGTTGTCGTTGCCTGAGATGGACGAGTCAATATTCATATCATCTATTCCTAACAGCATCTAAGCATACCTGCAGCGACAGCGAAATGAAGGCCTGCATCGACGGCACCGTTTACAGCCTCGTCCAGGGCCCTTGATTTACCGCCTCCAAGACTCATGTTGGCGACGGACCCTTTGTGCTTCGTATTACTCTTGGCGTCGACTGCAGCCTTAGCCTTCCTGGAAGCCTCACGAGAAGCAAATGCAACACCAGCGACAACGTCAGACATTGAGCCACTTCCATTAGAGCCGAGAACCTTGACAGCGATGACATTAGCCTTCTTCGCAACACCATATTTGCGAGAAGCGATAGTTCCAGCGCAATGTGTGCCATGACCGTTACCATCTTCATCGACGTCATTCAATGGAATGGTCTTGCCCCAGGACGCGCGGCCTTCAAACTCTTCGTGTCCAATGTTGATGCCAGTGTCTATGACGTAGACGTCGACACCCTCACCACCTTGAGGATCATATAGATATTTGGTGAAAGTGGAGAAGGTCAACCTAGGGCGATGACTGATGCGAGCAAGGCCCTGAACCAGATAGGTTAGGCGGTCTATAAATGAATGCCGTGATTTGACTCACCCAAGGTGCACCCTTCTGGACCTTCTGGATTTCCTGTGTCCGGACTATCTGGTCCTGTTCAACGTACGCCACCTCCGGCATGGTCCGTAGCTGTTCCACGACACTATCTGAGAAACGGCCCGCATACCCATAGAACTTGTGCGAGTCATAGACGTGCCTCAGGCCCGACTCCTCTCCATGAAGAGGGTCTGCACTGTGCGCCGCCTGAAGGAAGTTGAAATGGTTGGTAATGAGGGCTTGAGAGGTACCCTGCTTCAGCTTGACAATATAAGAGTTGTTGAGGGTGCCATGGGGATGCTCGGCGACAAAGAGTGGCGCGAGTGCCAACGGGGTGTCTATGAACGGGGAATGGTGGGGATAGGTAGAGAGCGGTGTCGCGCTCGCTGACGAGGCGAGGGTTATAGCAACAAACGACCACTTGGCAAATGTAGTCATGGTGGGGAAAGGAGAACTTCGAGTCCCCGCACCGCTTTCCCCTGATAAGGGGTTGTGTTTACCTGTGTTTGCTGACCGCCCAACCAAGCCAACCGCCACCTCCGAGTCCGGGTCAAGGCCTTGCACACCTCAATGCATGTTCAGAAGCATGATTTATCGCCCACGCGCACGGGAACGTGTTGAATGGGGTCTCAAATCGTGCACTATATCCGTATCTATGACTCCTTCCTGCACACAACCAGATGATAACGCTTACCTCTGTCCAAGTGCTGGCTAATTCCGAGGAACATGCTATCAGTTGACACGTAACTATCTCAAACCATCTTTGCATGTTCAAAATAACTTTGGGGTACCGGCGTTGGCCGGAGGAAAAGTCACAATGGAAGGAATGATCCAGTGCCACACATGACATTCATCAATGTGATAAGTATTAGTCGATCCTGAGGCAGCAGCTACACCGGATAGATAGGCAAATCAACGAGTATCCTTGAGACTGCTTTAGGGATACCTGGGCCGGGGGGGACAAGCAAAGTTTATCATAAGAAATGATCACATATTTTTGATCGTCAGAATAACTTGAAGAAGTGAAATCAAAGTGATATCGCACGAAGTTGACAAAATAAATAAATGTATTCGATTTCTCCACACGAGCATTTGGTAACATTCAATGGACCGTCTAAAAGACGTACATCAAAGTGTCATCAAAAGCATAGGGGAAACAAGAAGATCCCCCGACGACACAAGCCAGGAGTGCAGCGGCAAGGTCATCGTGTCCCCGTGTTGCAAGCAGAGCACGAGGAGCAAGGGCGGCAAAAATTAGATAACCAATAATGGAGGCTGTGCCCCCATAATAGTGGTTAAACTATTAAGAACAGATACTACACTTGATCTAAGCCAAAAGGCCAGAGTGGTAAGGAAACAAAGAGCCTGGTGGGCACCTTATATACCCGTCGGTAAGGCGCACGGACCATCCATATTGATGGGATCAATTGGGTAATCTGTACGCATGCGCCTACCTTTGCCCCAGTTTTTTCAACCAGAAAATGACAATGCTTTGAGGGCAATAGGCCTGGAGCAACGCGTCTCCTCCAACGTTGCCTTCACTATTAAATGCCGCGTCAGTAATGCCACTTTGCTGAGAACTATCAAATGTGTACCGTTAGCGGAGACCATACTTAGCTCAGCCTGAAGCTGAGCTGCACCATCTTTCGTATCAACATTTTCTACAAAGATGGCATATTGACGGAGGCAGCACATATGGACTTTGCATACAGGCCTCTCTAATGGTGTGAGACTAACCCATCATTGTCTTAGGAGCCATTCCACCACTTCTCTAATGGCTTGCTCCCTTGTCCTTCTGGTCTCCCATTCTATTGAGGTGGTATTCTCGGGTCTTGGTGATAACCATCCGAAAAGAGATGGCACCATATGAATACAAAGAATAAAATGACATAAAGAACTATCCTAATGCCTCTCTGGCTCTTCATATGGGTCAAAATGTTCAAAGAAGCCGTCTTCAATCCTCTTCTTCTCCTGGTCTGATATTGACTTCTTCCCTAAATCACGATCACTTCCGGCCTGCTGCCTTTCATGGTCTAGGACAATTATACGAAGATCGTTGACGATATATTTAACAACGTTGGCTTCCTGTTGGAGCGGGTCACGAAAGAAATGTATGTGCAATGCAAGAATACGCGGCCATCATTAACGCCCTCACTCCCACAAGGGGAAATCACAGTCTATTAAGTCATTCGAGGTTTTAGTACTTACTCTGGCATTCGATAACGCCACACTCACAGTTTGTACCAGTAAGAACATTCTAAAACTTCCACATTGTTACTGGTGGGAGTACCGTCAAGGCGAGTCTCACCAGAGTAATTCTTGTCAAGCTCAAAGCTGGTGAGTTCCCAAAAACTTTAACTGAATCTTATGCATCTGTTGCCAACGTTCAGGAGTTGAGTAAGGGAGTTTAGTGATGACCACAAGCAACGTAGCCCCTGCAGAGGCTGCGATCATGCGGGTGGCAGCATGTCGAGCGTGCATTATGGTTTCGCTAAGTGCCACTCAAAACTGATTGTTGGGTAGTTGCAGCAGCATCCGGTTCTTGTTTGGGTTGTCATGTTTTCATAAATTGAAAAGTCCAGGGATTGTGAGGATGAGTTGCAAAACAGAATGTTTGCGCTGTCTGGGAAGCGTAACCAGCTGTGACTGGTTGAAGGGAATACATGTCCAGAGTTGGCGAGTTCGATAAACAGGCTCGGCCATACCTCGTGCAGATAGGCCGAATAATATAGAATCAATTCATCTTCGAAAAAAGAGTGCCTGTTCTCATGGTCAATGCGTTCCAAGAAGATTGGAATTAAGAACGCTGTACCGAACATTCTCCCAGCCTGGTATTTCGCGAGATTATGATAATTTATCAAGTGCGCGAACGAACTCAACCGGGACGTTGGTGAAATGCAAGGGGTGATCGCTATCCTGCCCATCCAAGAACTCGCTTGCTTTGATAATCTCCAGCGAGAACCGGTCAGGTACAAAGGTAGTAGCAAGAAACAAGATCAGTGGAAGTACATGTGTGAGACATCGGTGAACAAAAAGGTCGTGGTATCCTGAACAGCATTCGGCACGGCTCTGGCGCCAACCTGATTATTTTCCCCGCGCGCAGATTCAGAGGCGAGGCGAGACAAAGTGTGATACGGGCATAAGACCGCGTTTGCAGGATGGCAGTGCCCAGAAAAGTCTGAAGTTGTGAAGCTTGAAAAGTTTCGTGACCAGTCACCAAACAAGTTGTCATATTGTTCCAAAAGAGCCCTGGTGACTGTTACACACGACACGACCTCTACTGCTTCACGATAGAGCTGTTCATATTTTGCATAACACAGGACTCGAGAAGAAGCTGTGGACAGCTGGCATGAACCCAAACACAATCGTCGATCTAACTCACAAACTCGACTCCAATGTTCAGATCTACCCTGGTGATCCCGAATTCGCCTGTCGCCCTTGTACCACGGTCGCAAAAGACGGATACAGTGTTCACTCAATTTCGTCCGGCTCCCACACCGGGACTCACATCGACGCTCCATCTCACTTCTTTGCAGACGGTACAACGATTGATCAGATCCCTCTCTCTTCTCTCTTAGCGCCTCTTGTCGTTGTCGATCTAACACGACGAAATCTCAAAGACCGACAAATGATAACATGGGAAGATATTTCGTCCTCTGCAGACCTCATGCGCCCGGGTGTAATCTTGGTCATACATACAGGGTGGTCGGCTTACTGGGGTACACCAAGATATTACGATCACCCGTTTCTTGAGAGAGAAACTGCTCGGAAAATCATCAAGCGAGGTGTACGAGTCGTCGGTGTCGATACTTTGAGCCCAGATGAGACTGAATACCAGGACACCGGCGGTCTGCATGGATTCGGGGCACATCAAGAAATCTTAGGTGCTGGGGCCTTTATCGTCGAGAATCTGACAAACCTGGATAAACTCGATGGGCAAAGTCATATCGGTTTCGTACCCTTAAACTTGGAAGGATGTGATGGTTCCCCCGTGAGAGCTTTTGCATGGAAAGCACAACAATAGCATTACGAGCGTGTCGTCGACATGATGTAGATAAATTATGTAGTGCATGGACGTGCCAGAGCGTGATTATGAAAGTCTACAAGTGAAAGCAATCCGAGGTATAACATTCAATTTAGTGATTCGTATGTTGTCGTCAATATCGTGACCTCTCAACGAGTGCGATAGCATCAGCAACGCTTTCCCGGAACACGTCAGCACCGAGAAGGTCGACAATGCCTGCTTTTGAAAAGGTTTCGCGGGGTCTTGGTGACAAGTGCGTGATGAACAGCCCTACGCCCCGGCTCTGGAGGGAAAGTTAACACTTATTTTCAGGAACACGGTGAAATGGCTTCAAACCTTGTACTCCTCCAGAAGCTCAAACATAATTTGTGCAGCTCTGCAGGAGGAAGTGAGAATGAAATATTCAACATAAGCCAGCTGTAATGCTTACGAGGCATCGATAGTCTCCACGTCCGCTAAATGGAACACAAGTACAGACGCTTGTTGTCGGCGTGGGGCTTCAGAGGGATGGCTCTTCTGCACACCATACAACTCCAGTCTGCGGAGACGTTCTATAATGGGGATTAATCATTGCAAGGAGAAGCATTAAGGCATATGTACCCTTGAGTTGAGCGGTGTTAGCTATTTGACGGGCCATCAGTATCTAAAAGTAACCCAAAAAGATGATATAAATACCGAAGTCGAGGTTTTCACGAATGCGAACAATGAGAGTGCCATCAGACCTTTCTTCTGCTTCAGGATTCTCGTTGATTGGTTTCCATCGGTCGGTGCCCGGAATACGTCCCTGGAAAGAAAAAAGTTAGCATCATAACAGAGTGACAAGCAATAAAGTCTTACAAGGATCGTCATACGAGCCCTCGACGACCGATGCACGACGAGGAGCAAGGAAACTATCAAACTGACCACTATTCCAACCTCCACATTCCAGATGATGGAGAAGACAAAGGTGAGTGCCATCAGAGTTAGGTCGACCCATGCACTCATCCTAACATGAATTGAGATCAAATACCTCATAATGAACAAGGTAGACGACCCACCTCCAATAATACGTAACATCTTCAGGGATTTCAAGCATGAGTGAGAAGACGACCAAGCAGATACTAGGCAGGGATCAATCATTGACAAGCTTAGGGAGTTAAAAGCATACATGGATGCCAAGACGCATTTCGGAAGGAAGTATAGGTACGGTAACAGGAAGAACGTCGTAAGGAGAATGACGGCAGAGCAGACCAGTGATCCTACTTGCGTCCTTCCTCCTACGTCGCCGTTGATTCGAGATCTACAAACAACAAAGCTCAGAAACTACATTGAAGATAATGCAACAAAAGACTGACCGAGTAATTGAACCGTATGCTGGCAAGGTACCAGGTATAAATGATCCAGCAACATTCGCAACACCCAAAGCCACAAGTTCACGATTAGGACTGATGGAGTGTCCAAAGCGTGCGGCGTTTTGCTTAGCTGCGATGATACTGTCCAGGAAACCAACGACGGAGATCATCCTGTCGAGCGAAAACGTCAAAGTCGTCCAAGAAGGAAATCGTAATATGAACCTACACTGCCGTAGAAGTAGTCCGTCTGAGATATTTGATGGTGGATGACCGCAACGGGATTTGCAAGAAAGAATGTCCAGCAGTTATGGGTACTGCACCAAGAATGTCAACCCCGTCTTGGTCCCATCGGAACTTCGCACTCAAGACTGTAGTTTCTCGTAAGTTATGAGCTATGTCAAGGACTAAATTGGTAAATGAACTCACAGGTCGATACAATGACTACAATCAAGACTTCTGGCAAACGGTAGATGAACCAATATTTCTTGAAGAAGTTTTTAACGTTTCGGAGTACCAACAACACAGCGAGGGAAGAAAAGCTGATCGTCGTGGTAACGGGATTGAGACGGGTAAATGCATTCTCCAGTAGAAAAATTATCTTCTCGCCCGTAGTTTCTGGCTTGACAACTTTTTGGAGAGCCACAAGACCCAACATGGGAATCAACTGTTCTCTAAAGGGATATCATCATTCGATACTCGTGTCTCACCAATACAAAGATCCACGCACACCAGGATCACAACTGCGACCGCGCTGATGAATCCTCGCAAAAGTGCACGGCTGAGAACGACATCGATGAAACCTAATCGGAAGAAGCCTAGCAAGAATGTAATCAGACCAGCCTAATGTCTCATGAGCGACGAAGCTTCCGGTAACAGAAGCTTGCAAACTCACCTGGAGGGTGATAATCGTTGATACAGCAATTCCCAATGCATCCGAAGTGCCCTCGTCTCCATGAGTATCAAACCGAATATCACTGATCGCCTGCCCGACTAACAGACTCAAAGCCGCCTCTGGAGCTACATTTAGTTGGCGAGAAGTTCCCAGGAACGCGTACACAATGGCCGGAAAGGCTGATGAGAACTAAAATAGCGCGATAGTCACAGGGGAGCACACATGATAAGAGTTGTTAACTTACCAAGCCAGTGAGAGGGCTCAGCTTCGCCAGGGAAGTAGCGTAACTGATAGACTGCGGTATCAGGATGCTAGCCACTGTAAGGCCGGCGAGTAAATCACCACCGATGCTTTTGAGGATCGTCAGGGGTCGGTAGGAAGTTCGCGGGGTTGACGCGAGGTACGCACAGTGCCGTAGGGTACTTTGGGATCCATGCAAAGGATGGAATGTAGTATTTGATTCGCTTCACCAACGCTGACTGGTTTAAATTTCTCTTTCTAGCGGTAGTTTCTGCGTTGAAGAATTGTAAGCATTGATTTGAGATAACAGGAACAATTGAATGGTTCACCTGAGAAGGACGACCGACCGCTATCATATCCATCCTCTCTTCTAATCCTATCAAGCAAAGGTGTTCGTTCCTCGTGTCTGGTGTGGTCCAAATCCATGAAGGAGCTGGCAGGGGAGCTGGTTTGAACGTGGTCGGGAAGCGGAGAGGGCATGAAGTATTGAAATAGTGGTCGGGCCCTCCCGACTCGCTGCTGAAAGGTAATCGACTGACCGAGAACGGGAGAATGAATGTGCTGAACAGCAAGTTACGCGGAACCTGCGGAACAAAGCCTCACCAGCGAGTCAAGGCACGCGGTTGTTTGATGGTCAAAATCTTTTCCCCCTTATAGCCAAAGATATCTATTTATACGCCGTGCGTGCCCGTGCATTATCAGTGCTCCAACAGTAACTCCAAGTCTAAATTAACTATCAGTCTTATACTCGTAGAATCCTTTCCCATTCTTTTTACCCAGCCACTGAGCATCCACCATACGCTCTAGAAGAACGCTAGGACGGTATTTGGAATCTCTTGTTCCTTCATAGAGTGTTTGCTGGATCGCCAGGCAAGTGTCAAGGCCAATGCTGCCCAAAATGAAGCAAAGTCATTCATGAGCAAAGGGTGAGGATCCCAGGTAAAAATACATACAAATCAGCTATAGAGGGAAGTAGCACGATAAGCAAGTGACTCATTATTGGTGAGACTATTCCCTACCTAGTTGTAATGGACCCATAGGGTGATTCATCCCCAACTTCAAAGTGGTATCGATGTCTTCGCGCGTGGCTGTACCCTGGGTGGTTTAGACGTGAGCAACTTTTACGGAAACTTGTTTCGAACCGAACAAAATGAACCTTTTCTAGACACATGATAGCCTGCACTGGTCTTAGTAGTGTCTCCAATGATGTTTTGGATTATGAAAATACCTCGTTGATGAAAGGCATCAGAAGTGCGTTAGAAACAAATCCTGGCACATCTTTCGACACTGTCACTTCTACATGATGCGAGAACCCCTTCAATTGAATATAGATACATATCTTGGAAGTGACAAACCTTTCCCGCAAGCAATGGCAAAAGCGCGAGCTCGATCAAGAGTTTCAGGGGTGGTTTGGAGAGCTGAAATTAGTTCAACTAATTTCTGGATGATAGAAAACGCAATTCAGCTAGAGACACTTAAGATGGCTAAAGTTTTACCATGACAGGAACAGGATTGAAGAAATGCAGGCCTGGAAACAATTCACACGTCAAAGGTCTCTATAGCAATGAACAAGACAATATTAGATACCAACGACGCGTCCTGCACTCTGCTTTCCGACATCACTTGCAGCACTAGCACCGCCGGGAATGGCAGATGCCGCAATTTTGGTGATACTGATTGAGCTGGTATTGGTAGCAAGAATAGCATCCGGCCTTAATTCTTGTGCGAAAGACGCGAATATTGACTGCTTGAGAGATAGATTTTCTGAAACAGCCTAAACACATATACGACATGGTCGACATGACAGTTCGGCCTACAGATACACCAGAAACTTGCCTCGACAACCATGTCAACGTCCCTCAGACTCTTCATGTCGCTTACGACATTGATGCGATCCCTAGCCTCCTTAGCCTGTTCGCTAGTGAGGCGTCCCTTCCCCACATCTTTCGCAAGTAGTTTGTCGACCAGAGATAGGCCCTTCTTTACTTGTTCAGGAGACCTGTCGTGGAGCAGAACCGGTACTTTAGCACGGAGTGCCCCAACCAATCCAATGCCTGTTCCCATTTGGCCAGCGCCTACAATGCCTAAAGTGCGTATTCCGTGCGCGATGACAGACATCTTGGGCAAAGAAGGAAAGGAATGAGAACAAAGAGACGCGTCAAGCTCAAGTTCCGAGACGGCTCGCCTTGAATGACGGAGACTGGACATGTGATAACGATGTCAATTGTTTGCCAATCCAGGGAAAACATAACAAAAATAAGCGCCCAGCAGAACCACGTCACTCGCAGTCTCTCACATGCACAAGCAACTAACGATGTGTGACGCCAGTCGGTGCTAGCCACGATCTCGGTTTCACCTGTGACGGTCTCAAATTTGGCCTCCCTATTATTCAGAGACTATTTCAGCTTAACCTCGGACTACCACTACGTCTCGTGCCCTCAAGTTCTCATACTCAAAGCCCGCTCAATGCCTCTGGTCCCTCCGTAAAAGTATAGAATCCGCTACAGGAATTTATCTCTTTCCTCAGAGGATGGGATGGTCAATCCTCCAAAACGTTAAGAAACAAATGCTCGAACGTTGAACTCAATGCAATTGAACCAAAGCCACCCTTTCGTGCCCCATTGAATGCCAGGGAAAGCTCCTATCTCATGTTCACCAATACATCTGGTTCGGGTTGAAGGAAGCTTACCGAGGCAGAGCTTCCTATTTATTTGCAGTCCCAAGCCTAGCCGCATGTTACCGAGCTTGCCCCTTTTGCTCGTTTAGCAAAATCTGATGACGCGATGTACTTCAGGTTCAACACCCCCAGGTCATGAAGTTCTTGAAGAAATCTATCTTGGCCAGCTTCCTAAGGGGACGCATCATCTTGAAAACATGGCCCGGCTGGAACAATCGCTATGTCCTCGGAAAAATTGCGAAGATACACAGATTTGCTTTGTTGATACCAACTTGATTGACACCCCAAGTGCCCAGCGCAGGAACAAGAGGACCTCAAGAAGCTCGCCATGGCGCTCGGTCGCCCACCTCGTCTTTTCATTTTTGGATTATGCCCCTGTTGCAAGACAGGAGGAGACTGTAACGCGTATGGTAAGTGCCGATTTCTGCAGAGGTTGTAGTGCTGAGAGCTTTGACTAGTTTAACCGCAAAATCTTTCCCCTTTGTTGATCATATTATACGTCGATGACATGGCATGTAGATATCTATGTTCACGTTTGACGCTGCCCCCTTCAGTCCCTCAATATTCAATAGGAATTTTCTCAATGACAATTAGGCCCTATTGTGGTACCCCGCTCTGAGTCTCTATGACATAGACACTTCGAAGCTCAAGTGACGTCACTCCATGGAGTTCCAATTATGTATAAATCGTCAGGTCTCGAGCAAGGTTTGCCCTCGACTAACATGACCAGTACACTTCCGCCTCTCGTACAGGCGTTCTCCGGTGCGATTGGTAGCGCGTCGGCCAACATCCTCACATACCCACTCGACCTCGTTACGACTCGCGTTCAACTCGATTCTCCTGACAACAGAAAGCGCAGAGGCGTCAGTCGTGCCGTTCACCTCCTGCACAATATCGCCCATAGAGATGGCATTACAGCGTTATACGGTGGAGTATGGACAGATACTGGAGCTACGATTCTTTCTAGGTGCGCAGTCCGGCATTAAAACATGCCTCCTTGGATCTTACAGGACTTCAAGCAGTTTTCTATACTTTTATATCTACTCATTCCTTCGATCCCTCACCACGAAACGTCTGATATCGTTTCGATCGCCATCGAAGGCCGGAAAATTACCTATTCATAAACCATCCATGGCTGAAGAACTCGTTCTTGGTTTCATCGCTGGAGTACTATCCCGCGTTGTTTCCACCCCACTAAATATGATTACTCTCAGACTACAGACAGAGGAGACCGCCGATGACTCGGACAGTGGCGGAAAAAATGAGGCCGGGCCTCCAAGGGATAGCGGAGTGGTAAGCGCAGCGCGGAGTATATATAACGAACATGGTTTAATTGGATTTTGGCGAGGTCCGTCTGTTTGTCGTTTTTTAAGTTATTCACCTGATATCTAAAATATCTCACCAGGTTTTAAAACCACTATAATCTTATCTCTGAACCCATCTATAACTCTAGCCTTCTTTCAAATGTTCAGACGCCTCCTTTCTTTGTTTGAGAGAAAGTCCCGGTCCATCAGCAAGGGTACTGTGGGTACTGTGTCTGGACAAGTTAACCCGACTCCTGGGCAAGCGTTCATCGGAGCTGCAGTTTCTAACTCTATCGGTCCGTTCCACATCCCACTCTTGCTAGTCCAAATTGACTTTAGTTTGTCTAGCTATATGTGTGTTGTACCCTTTGATTCTCGCAAAGACGCGTCTCCAGGCGTCCTCTGCCACATCTTTCCAAGAGGTTTTGACCGACGCGTACTACGGGGTTGACACCTATTCACAGCATAAGCGCCGAGGAAAGCGAACACAATATGCGATAGTTGGGGTCTCTGCGCTTTTTCAGGGTCTTTGGGTGCAGATTTTGAAAGGATTTTTGAACCAAGGAGTGACATTTATGGTCAAAGGAAGGTGAGACAATCAATCGGGCGTTGCTGGTACAGATCTCACGTATCGCCACCTTAGGATTGAGGAAATGATCATCAATGCATACTTACGTCGCCGGCGTCGTAGTTGAACTGCGCCTTTTGCTCCCGAATTTCATATGTATCGCAGAACAGAAGTCTTGCTAGACTCTCGGGAAGCCTGTTCTCCGCCGAATGCATATCACTAGCTTCTTGTTCCAGTGAAGTATTCAATCTAATTAGGATCTACGAGAAATTCTTGACATTTCTCTCCGGCATTCTCAGCCGAGCCCTTGTCGAAGAGGTGGGGTACTCTACTCCGATGTCAACATATCTCTCAGTAGTCTCGCCCCCCTTTGATCTAGCTTGTCAGCCTTCGGGCCACCTTTCCCGTGCTCCGTCCACTATCTTTGAAGTTGATATCCAAAATCGCCTGTCAAGATTCCCAAGATGCAAGCCTTCTATATTGTCCATGTCAACCTCTCTGTTAATGTCTCAGAATCCTCTATACTGTTCGCCTCCTTTTTATTGTCTATAAAAGTTCGCGGGTTCTTCGAAGACACACCACCATTTTCGTCCCACAAACCACTACCATCCCTCTTATAAATCAGAATGAAATTCAGCATCTTCGCTCTTACTGCTGTTCTTGGCTCTGTCGCTCTTACTGCCCCGACTATGGCGGCTCCTACTGGTAGCGGTGCTGGCACCGCTCTCGCCCCGGTACGTTTAACATCTCTCAACGTTATTAAAGTATTCATACTTACCGTTTCTTTTACAGAGGAGCTGGTCTTACGGCGGTGGCAATAGCGGCAATAGTGGCGATGGTGGTAACGGCGGAAATGGCGGTGATGGTGGCTGGATCCACCGCAGAGGCGGACACGGCGGACATGGCGGTGACGGTGGTGATCATGACCACGACCATCGGCGTCGTAGGTATGGCGGTCACGGCGGCTGGCGCCGCGGCGAAGGCGGCGACGGTGGGGATGGTGGCGCTGGTGGTGATGGTGGTGACGGCGGCGATGGCGGAAGCAGCCGGTATGGTGGAGGAGGTAGCGGCGGCAACGGTGGTGACGGTGGTAAAGGTGGTGACGGTGGTAATGGGGGCGATGGTGGCCACGACGATCACAGGGACAGTGGGGATGTCAATATCTGTCATTTCTTCAAGTTCTAGAGTACATAGATTCTTGTCATCGTCTTCGCCTCCGTACAAAGAAATCGCCGTTTTTTTATCACTCTCTCCGTTCGGAACTCAAAATGTTTAAACATCTTCACATTGCACAAGAGATATTTCGATTCATTGATAAAGATACAGACAGATTCTATAAGATCAATATCATAATGGTCCCACTGGCAGCAATGCAGCAAGCTGTTGAGTGACTGAAAGCAATGTAGAGCTCGAATTACACGTGAAATCTAAAAGCTGCCCTTGAACAAAAGTAAAATCACTCTGGTTGAGAATATTTCCGATTTGGGCGAGGGTGTTCGTGTCAGGCGAATACTTTGGCCAGCCGAGTTCGAGTAGCCCTTGGATGGGATCACGAGCGAAAGCCACCCATGCACCTTGGACCAACTTGGACAGTGCCTTTTCTGTCTCACTAGGAGCAGGCATTGTCCCAAAGATAATGGGAATTTCTGATGCGTGGTATGCTCGAATATCAGAGCGGGTAGAAATGTCCGAGAAGACACCTAGTATACGAAATTTGCAACTGGATATCGCTAATCTAAGTATATATAACTTACCTTGGTATTCGTACCTCCAGGAAGGTACGTTAGCATTCAAACGACTCGACACCGTTGCACCAGCACTGCAAGTAAGGATCTAGAAAAGAGGTTAACTATGACCATGGATTCGCAGATAGTACGTCATGAAGCTTGAAAGGCTTACCTGAGTCTGCAGGTCCGCTAGAATTTCTGCGAGGTTGGGAATGACAACTCCAGTCCCTGTTAGTTGTGCTCCAACAACAAAAATGTCCGCTTCATTTTTGGTTGTACCACGAAGGAGAGGAACATGTAAAAATTCACCAGCGGCTAAACGGGCAGCCGTATCCGTGAATATTGTGATTCCTGACCAACATCGATGTGAGCTAGGGCCAAGTGACTCATTTTGCGGTTCACAACGTACCATCTGGTATGAGACTGAATCTGGCATTAGCATCGATGACCGCGTCCTCCAATTGTCTGAAAGGTACTTGTTTCATGCATGTCAGCTGGGAAGCATCGGATACTTGGACAGTGTCAATGAGTTGTTTATGACCAAGGGCAAAACTCACTATTGCCACATCCAACTATGCTCGCTACTGTATTCCAGGAATCGGATGTAGGCTCGGAGACTGTGGTATTTAAGTCATCCATAAGGCTGGGAGGAACTTGTCAATACAGTAATTACAGCCAATAGCAAACCCAGATGGATCACCTTCCTGATTGTTCGATGACACCTAAAGATGAGATGTATCAACACTGTCAACATCTTTTATATGGCAACCAAACGCGACCTTTGATTTTCACATCTTGTGGATGAGCCAATGTGTACGCGTCGACTGCGACACCTCCAGCACTTTGGCCAAAGAGGACAATACGCTCTGGATCGCCTCCGAACCCAGCAATGTTATCGTACACCCATTGGACCGCGGCGTCCAGGTCGAGGAGACCCAGATTCTGTGCTTCAGTTGCATTGGTGAATAATTGAGGAGCGGTCGGAAAACCGAAGATATTAAGGCGGTAGTTGAAAGTGACGACAATGATGTCGTCGTTGTTTTGCACAATGTTCTGCCCATTGTAGAATGGGACCCGACTCTACACAGAGTCCTGATGAGAGGAAGAACTAACTGACATCCGATACAGACCCTTACCGTCCCAGATAGAAAGCCTCCGCCGTGAACCCATAATAGCACAGCAGTCTTCTGTTTTCTAGAGATACTTGGGGCCCAGATATTGACTGTCAGACAGTCTTCTGATTCTGGAACAAAGATGGTAGAGTTGTCGAGCCCAGTCAACTGCAGGTACGTGACTGTAGCGGGATTTAGGTACTGGAGACAAGAGTTGCCGAAGACACTAGCATTGAAAGGGATAGGGCGCAAGGGAGGTAATGTTGGTGTCTCCCAGCGGTTGGCGGAGGCGTACGGAATCCCAAGAAATTGTCTTACACTAGGGTTCGCAAAAGTGCCCAACGCGGGACCTTGAGCTGTTGACACAAGCAAGCCTTCTTCGGGCAGACCGAAAACACCCCTCAGTGCTGTCATCAGAACAACAAGTTCAAGAATCATTCCGAATTGACTTATGTACAGCAAGTCTGAGAAGAAGGTAAAAAAGAAGGTGAGTTCCATCATTTAAGATGGGGAGGCTTAAAAAGCTCGTTGAGTCGCATGTACTTCCAGCAGAAGCTGTGAAGTCGGCACCTGTGTCCGCAGGTAAACCGGAGAAAGCATTGCTTAGGACCTTTTCAGATTGGAGCTTACGACTAACCTGGGTTAACACAGGGTTAGTGTATCGTAAATGATCACCCGATGTGAACAAACCGTTCGGGGGAATCCGAAAGGGCTCCCTTAGTACGAAAGCAGATATATAAGTATAGTAGACGTCGAACAATATGTGGATACATACCGCGCCAAATTGGAAGCCTCCATTATAATTCCACGCTAATAGGGGCAATCATTTGATTTCTCAAGGTGCTCGGGATCCGGATGTTGACTGTCAAAGGGTTCTCAGATTGAGTATATAGAAGCTGTCGAGTTCAGTTAGACATAGGTATTCAGCAAAAGCGGGATTCAGATACAACACACAAGAGTGGCTACATTTGGTGGGGTTGAGAAAAATGCATGAGGGAAGCAAATGACAGCACCTCTCAACGCTTAGCAAAGGCATATAACATGCTGAAGGATGAGGTCCTTATGCTAAGATTGGCTAGAGTACCGGTCACTGGGCTTGTCTTGTTAGCATGAGCGAACTATCGTCAACCACTCAAAATGTGAGGAGCAGATTCGACATCGTATCGAGACGGGTTACGACCTAGCTCTCACTTGATAAACAGAACGAAGCGAACAAATGTGATTGTGTCCATAGGTACACGGCTACAAGAAATTTTCTTATAGATCTTGTTATTTGGCAGAATTCATTGGTCAGATTTCAAAGCTGATTTGCGAGGAGGAACTACGTACTGCAACTGAATGTTGTCCTTACGTCGGTCACGACATCAAAGACTAGCGCCGACCGGGCCCAGAAGTGCAGTAAGTTGAGCTGAGACACTAAGCAATGTCGGAATCGAGTTACACGTGAAGTCCAATAGTTGCCCTTGAGTGAACGTAATACCAGTCTGATTGAAGAAATTCCCGATCTGCGCAAGGGTGGTCGTGTTCGGCGAGTACTGTGGCCAGCCGAGGTTGACTAGCCCTTGGGCAGGATCTCGTGCAAAAGCAACCCAAGCGCTCTGCATGAAGTGAGAGAGCGTCCTTTCGGTGGTACTAGGAGCAGGCATTGTCCCAAAAATTACTGGAATTTCCGATGCATGGTAGGCGCGGATATCGGGGCGAATTGAAATATCCGCAAAGACAGCTGAGGTGAGCCTCAGCATCAGGATAATAGAACAAGTGGCTGACTACCTTGATATTGATACCTCCAGGTAGATACGTTAGCATTCAAGCGGTTCAGCGCCGTCGTTGCCGCGGGACAGGTAAATAATATCTAATGATGAAATCAGAGTTATTCAAACAGATATCCTCTTGGGAAGCGGTTAAGGTCAAACCTGAGTCTCTAAGTCTGCCAAAATTTCAGTGAGGTCTGGTACGGTGACGCCAGCAGCCAACAACTCCGCTCCGACAACAAATATGTCTCCTTCATTCTTGGTCGTGCCACCAAGAAGGGGTACGTGTAAGAAGTCACCGGCCATAGCACGAGCAGGGGTGTCCACAAATATTGTGATACCTAGACATATCAATGTAAACAATTGGAAGACGCAACATTACCAGCTGCGTTTCGCAGGACGTACCGTCTGGAATTGGAGAAAAGTTGGTATTGGTACTAATCACCGCATCCTCCAGCTGCTGGAAAGGTACTTGTTTCATGCATGCCAGTTGAGCAGTGTCAGTCACTTGTGAGATGTCAATATGGGATGGGTATCGCTATTGGGTCGAGAAAATCACCATTTCCGCATCCAACTACGCTCGCAACAGTGTTCCAGGCAGTAGGTGGTGGCAAGGCCGTGGTGTTCACTATGCTGAGGCTGGAAAACATTCTTGAGCACTACAGTTGTCTGATAGTAAACGCATTAACGACGGACTTTCCTGATTCTTCGATGACACCTTTTACATAGCAGGCAGTCAATACTGCTGCATTGGGGAAAGATGAAAAACCTCACCTTTAACTCTCGTATCTTGAGGATGAGCAAATGTGTAGGCATCAATCGCAGCACCACCAGCGCTCTGACCGAATAAGACGATACGATCTGGGTCGCCTCCGAATGCAGCGATGTTATCGTGAACCCATTGAACAACTGCATCCAGGTCAAGGAGCCCAAAGTTCTGGGGTTGTGTTGTGTTGCTAACAAGTTGAGGAGCGTTTGGGGAGCCGAAAATGTTCAGGCGGTAATTGAAGGTAACAACGAGGATGTCGTCGTTGTCTTGCACGATGTCTTGTCCGTTGTAGATAGGGATATTACTCTACACAAAACGCAACTGAGACGAAGTATTGGATAAAGGAAGCGAGATCTTACTGTGCCAAATTGGAAACCTCCGCCGTAGACCCATAGCAACACGGCTGCATTTTGCTTCCTCGAAACGCTTGGAGTCCAGATATTGAGTGTAAGACAATTCTCCGACTCTGGAACGAATATGGCGGAATTATTAAGGCCAGCTAACTGCAAGAACTCGACCGCAGAGGGAGTCAAGGCCTGGAGGCAGGAGTCGCTGAAGTTGGTGGCATTCAAGGGTGCTGAACGAAGTGGAGGCAATGTCGGTGCTTCCCAGCGCTTGGCAGTGGCATACGGAATGCCGAGAAATTGTCGCACACCGAGACTTGCCAGAGTGCCAATCACAGGACCTTGAGGTGTTGGCACTTGTAAGCCAGTTTGCTGAGCGAGAGCTCTCGACACAAAGATAATCGTCAGGACACAGAGTCTGAGGAGCATTGTGATGAACAGAGCACATCCTTGAGAACGGGGACAACCCGGTTTAAGTAGAAGCCACGTCCAATGAATTGCGAAACGTGATGACCAAAGGCTTGATCACGAGAAAGTGGCTCCTTATTGAGAGGTTATGAGAACTTCTGGGTCAGAATTCTGTGAACTACATTAAAAGTTTAGTTCTCACCTATTCAACAAAGAAAGAAAGGTAGATAGATCTTCGTTTCAAGGGTACCAACTGTGAATGGAATCGTTGGGCAGATCTATCGCTTCGATTCTGGCTCTGTTCATACGAGTCATTCTTACCGGGGGCTACATCCTCGCCTGAGCCGCACTCGTTTTCAGGAATCGTTCATTGTAGGGTGACTAATCATCTCGACTTATCAATATCCGGTGCCGTTCGCCGCGGTTCGCGTCATGGCATGTCCTTTAAAAGGCTGATGTAACCGCGAAGGTCCGAAGAACTGACATGGCATGCACTAGAATTCGGCATGCACTAGAATTCCTACAGGGTCATGTACAGTTATTTCCTATGATTAAAGAGGCTTACACGAATACCGTCAATACTGATACTGGTAGAGATAACGGCACTAGTCCAGCTAGAAGCAGTAAGGACCGTGTCAAGGATCCCGCCATGTAGGAAAGGCACTGAAGGATGACAAGATGCTATTTCGTCTCTAAGTCGAAAAACATGCCAACCAAGTCGCTAAAAGTGAGAAATCAGAGGGTTATTCTTATTTCAACGGCCACAGTTGTCGTCAGAGGTCAAGATTTTTTCAGAGTCGATATCTGCAAATATGTCCAAACCTTGCGATTAGATAGAGAAAAGTTGATTGAGTCAGAGATTGTAATCTTTTAACTACACCTGTGACTGTTGTAGTACTTTGCTGCCTATCTATTTCAACGTCGATGGCGCCGATACACGTTGACGAAACAGCTGGTTCAGACACCACTGGCAGTGGAACTGCAGATCAACCTTATCAAACCCTCGGATTCGCTGTGTTCAGCTCTAGCGAGACGGATACGTTTCTGACGCGCAAGGATCCCAACGGGACGTATGAGGAGCCTACCCAGTCTTCATTGAAGAAGGCGAAAAAAACTGCGGAAGGTATTGAAAAGAAAAAGAAGAAACAGGAAGAACTTGCCGCACGCGAGGCGAAAGAACAGGGCGAGGCTAGAGAGAAGAGGGAAAAACTCTTGGAAGAAAGCAAAAAGATCATACTGACCGAGGACCCTGCTCTTGCCAAGGCAGTCAAGGTATGTATCCCTTGTAATCGATCACAAATAATACCTGACCGTCCACCGAATTACTCAGTCTAAGATCAACCGCTTAGTTGACCTGCGAACGAAACGAGTTCGCGTGTCAGGATGGGTCCATCGTCTACGTGATCAAAAAGGTATTATTTTCCTGGTCGTTCGAGATGGTACAGGCTATCTTCAGACTGTACTTTCTGGTAATGTTGTATGTGACATCCCCGCCTCTGTGCCCGGAGATGAATGGTTAATCTATTTCAAGGCTGCCACATATGAAGCATTGACCCTTACCTTGGAATCCACTGTCGAAGTCGTTGGTACTCTTCAGGCCGTTCCTGAAGGAAAGCAGGCTCCTGGTGGCCATGAGCTTATCGTTGACTACTGGAAAGTTCTTGGAGCTGCTCCCGGTGCGGAGGATGCCTTTACTAACCGATTAAACGAGGTCGGTACTCTGGCTATATTTCAAGCGCCCATGTTTGCTCACATTTCTCTTTAGAAATCAGATCCATCGATTCAAGCCGACCTTCGTCACCTGGTGTTGCGAGGCGAGACTGCTTCTAGTGTCCTTCGCCTTCGCGCGCACCTCCTTAGTGCCTTCCGCGAATCGTACGCGCGCTATAACCTGACTGAGGTGACTCCTCCATGCTTGGTTCAAACTCAGGTCGAGGGTGGCGCCACACTATTCAAATTTGATTACTATGGACAACCAGCATACCTCACACAGAGCTCCCAGCTCTACTTGGAAACAGTTCTTCCCAGTCTTGGTGATGTTTTCTGTGTACAAGAAAGTTTCAGAGCAGAAAACAGGTCTGTCCCGTCTGTTGGCCGCCCCATTTCGTAAAGCTCACTGCCTCCCAGCCACACAAGACGTCATTTGAGTGAATTCACTCACCTCGAAGCTGAACTTGCTTTCCTTACATTCGATGAGCTTATGGACCATATTGAAAACATCGTATGTATCGCTGCCTTCCTTTGAAAAATTCTCAATCGACGTCATTTTCACAAAGATCTGCACCACTGTTGACATCCTCCTTGCTAACCCCGACTCGGCCGCCCTTATCAAACAACTCAATCCCAAATTTGAGGCTCCTGCACGTCCCTTCATGAAGATATCATACGTCGAGGCGATAGCATGGCTCAACGAGCACAAGATCCAGCGACCCGAGGAAGACGCGGAGGGTAACGTCATCAAAGACGAGCAGGGTCAAGTCAAGATGGGACTCCACAAAGTCGGAGATGATATCGCAGAAGCGGCAGAGAGGCAGATGACTGATATCATCGGCAAACCTGTTTTCTTGCATGGCTTCCCCGCTGAGCTGAAGTCGTTCTACATGAAGAAAATTCCTGGAACGGGATATACCGAGAGTTGTGATCTCTTGATGCCCAACGTCGGCGAGATCGTCGGTGCGTATCATTGTGAGCGTAATTTTGACTCCTAATCACCTCGTAAATGCATCTCGTACGTCTAGGAGGATCGATGAGGATTGCTGATCTAGCCGAACTCTCTGCGGCCTACAAACGTGAAGGGATTGATCCTGAACCGTACTACTGGTTCACTGATCAGCGCAAGTATGGTACCTGTGAGCATGGAGGCTATGGTCTAGGAGTAGAGGTGAAACTCTCCATTCGTTATCGCACAACTCTCTGACAGATCTCCACTTGCAGCGCTTCCTTGCCTGGCTTGCCGATAGATTTACTGTCCGAGATTGTTCTTTGTATCCTCGGTAAGATTGTTAAGCTGCTGGATCGTATCTGCTGCTGATTCAAAATCTATAGCTGGCCGGGCCGTGCTACACCTTGATTTTCCATATATACCTTTCAGCTGTGTTATAGAACTTGTCAGGGAATATTTGAATGTTTTGGCCTCGTTCTTAGTGATTGGTATATATCATTGTCGATTTCATGGCAGGATTATTCCAGAGCGCATCCGTACACATCTTTTGCAATCGCTCTCCAGGTATCCCTATTGATAGCAAATTGCTCTGCATATTCGACTTCGAGATGGTGCAGTCGTTTGCCCACAATGACCAGACTATGCAACGGGTCTCCATATGCTTCTTTTCGATGTTCCAACAATTCCTTCAGGCTGCCCGCAACAATTCGTTGGTCTTCATCACCTCCACCTACTCGTGAAAGACCAATAGCCAGAGTCTTTTCAGGATCAAGAGTGCCTGTTTTTCGAAGCAATTCTATTTCAACCAGTTGGCTGACAGCGAGAGGAATCGACATGTAACGAGGGGGCTCGTAGATCTTCCTTCCCCTGTAACAGTGAATAAGATCAGAAAGTAGTATGTAAAACATTTTTGATAGCGGGAATACCGGGCAAGATTTTCATCACTCTGTTCCTTAACCTTGATGTCCAACAGAACCAGAGTATGTAGGCCGAGATCGGCGTTCTCTTTGATGCGATCGTAGAAACTGTCTGGCTTCCATGTTTCAGTAAAGAAAACAAGGGAAACAGTTTGACCAAAGTTGTAAAGTTGGAGACCAGATGCGCCGACCGCGTTCATGATAGACGCGTTGTGAATGACTCGTGTAGGTATCTTTAGTGCACGGGCGCGCAGAACAATGTCCGTATGCGTTGTTGCGCTGATGACAGGTTCATTTTGCCTTTTCTCTGCGTAAATGATTCTGAGAGCTCACCCAAATGGATCTCCAACGACGAGCAAGCAGACGTCTTCCTTGTCTGCATCGCGCAAAATTTCATCGCTCTGAGTTTCGACAGTGTCCCGATCAGCTAATATGAGTTCTTTGCCATAGAAAGCTTCCTTCCAGAGAAGAGTTTTAGACGGTTAATATCGAGTCAAATGACATTCGACAGACCAGCCGATCCTTCTGAACCATGAGTATACTGGTGTATGCCTCGAGATAGACTCGGGAGCATTTTTTGATTGCCTACATACGTATGGTCAACCGATTGCACCGAGAACATACTTCAATGCCGTACCTCTAACCCTCGAACTGTAACATCTCTCTCATCGGAAAGCCCTAAACCAATGATATAGAACATGATAGAGTTGTGGCAGATTCACCGTTGTGGAAGGAAAGAGGGAATCAATCAAGATAAGATCATACGAAGCAATAATCAATTGTCAATGTCATTTGACACTCTTTAGTCAACTTTAGTCAACTCAGATTCTTGTCGGCATTCTCGGGCATTCACTCCACAAGGCATGATTAGAAAGTTCCCGGTCGACGTTCGGTAGTATTTTATAGTCAGGAACCGGCTTTGTGCTAATTCCATAAAGCCAATGGTGTGCGCGTTGCAAGTTCTTGTGTGATGTTGGTAAATCCCCATGACTCGTGTGCTCCTTTCAAACTCTGAATACAGGCGCAGGGTACCTTTGGCATTGCCGGACCTGCCCATCGACATTATCCAGCCAATTTTCGTGCAATTGACCGACAGAATTGATTGGCATACTTGTTGTCTTGTGAACAAGGCGTTCAATAGGATAGCTACCCCATTACTGTATCGGAAGCTGGATTCCAGGATCGCTTCAAAGGTACGCGTTAGTTTCTTCAAAGCACCCGTTTTACCCCACATGAGGATTGTCGTACTTTTCATTTGTCTGATTTTTCTAGAGTTTATCTTTGTGACATCATGACAATAACATTATCCTTTCAGACTATCTTGCACCCTTCGACGACGATCCTGCAACGCCCGGAACTTGCTCGATATGTTCGATGTGTGACTGAGACTGGTAAGTTGCATTTATTTTGAAGTCATTGGAAGATGGATACGCTTGCCATTATGGACTTCAGAATTATTCTAGAGCTGAATGCCATTTTTATAGGCACTGTTCATAGAGGGCTGTTACGCGATCAAGGAAACATAACCGAGAATACCCTAAAAGCTCTCGCGTTGTGTGTGAATCTCGAATCTATGACATGGGTTGATGACAGTACAACGGCTGACTTCACCTTTCTCACCTTCCTTGCCGTTATCCGCGTGCATCCTCTTCGTGAATTATCAATCCGCACACACAGCGATCTAGGGAATGAGGTATGGTCCGAGTTGATCACTCTGAGAGGCTTGTGCAAGATTTCGATTTGGTGTATGGACGGACCACCACGCGTCCTGCAAGGATGGTCCGAGTCGCTTGGGGACACACTTACTCATCTGGAATTGGGCGTTAGTTCTTATTCTTATCCGTTTTGCGACTGTACGTTTTGATTGCCCAATGGGCTCAGCGATGTGCAGGTGTCCCACCAACAATACTTATTTCAGTACTTTCACAACTTCCAGAGCTGAGGGACCTTCGTCTGAAGGGTGCACCTGCACACACAATTACCACCATTTTAAGCCACCTCGTTCATCTGCGCTCGTTGGATACAGAATATCCCGGTTCGTATGCCAGTCGCCCACGCGGCGTGGGTGATACCCCACCGCCACCCAACTTTCCAACTCTCCGCCAGTTGACAGTGCGGACTAGCGCTATGGACAGGTTTGGACCACAAGCACTTTGGGGATGGATTCGTGGCATCATTCCCAACCCAGGGCTCGAAAGCCTTGATCTCCGAGCCTTTACGATTGACTCGGGTCATACGGGAGTTCCTCGACCATTTATTTTGGATCTGGCTCGGATCCATGGAACAACGCTAAAACATTTCATCATCGGTGAAGCACAACTGATGTTAGGGGACATTGCGTGTCTTTGCACCAAGTTCCCTAATCTTGAAACTCTTGTTTGTGCTACTGCGAGCCTCGATATTGTGAGCACCTCTCTTGTTTGACGATCGAATCTCATGCTTCGCGCAGGAATCGATCGTTGAGTCAATTGTAGGAGCAAAGAATCTGCGAACTTTGAGTCTACAGGTGCAATGGATACCGTCGGGCCGTAAGAATGCGCGACAGTTTACACTTCAGCATGCGCATGATCTCATGCTTCGAACTGAGGAGTCCAAATTACGAGAAATAGCCATCGGTTCGACCATCTATAAGGTGAGTAAGTCATCGAAGAGGCAAACTGACTCACTGAACTGCCAATTTTGTAGGGGAGATGGATCCGTGAAGAACCAAAAGAAGGGGGCCAGGAAGGCGAAGTTGTATTTCAGGTTCTGGCCGACGCCGCCGTAGCCAGATGGCAGATTTAAGGCTTCTCTTGCTGAAGATACTTCTACTTGGGCTTCCCAAACAGACTGAACGGAGAAGCCGACTAAGAATTGGATTACATTAGTACTATACTATGTACTTAGTCTTGGATCGACTCCTGCGTCTTCCTGAAACGCAATCAAAATAACAATAGCAATACAAGTTCACACCTTCATATGTAATGGCATCGACACAGTCCTATACGAAAACTGTCACGCGCCCCGTCCACGTCCTCTGCCTCCACGCGGCGGACCGCCGCGACCGCCCCGGCCTCCTGAAAGAAGTCGTTAGATTCTCTCCAGATATCAAAAGTGGATAACAGATATCTATATCTACCTCTTGCAGGTACACCTCGTCCTAACAAAAAGCGTATATGAGTGACAATATAGGACAAAAAAATCGCTGGCATACCCCCACGACCGCTAATATGTGCACCGCGTGCACTCCGTCCAGCATCCCTCGCCCGATTCTGCTCTTCCTTCACGGCATCCAGTAGTGTATGCGGGACACGCAAGTACTTTATCTAAGTCGATTCGCACAATGATCAGCAGAAGGTCAAAGGAGACAAAACATCGAGGCCTGGATCCAGAAACGCACTGTGCTTCCCCGAATATAACATTCTCTGAGCTTCCAAAACCTCTCGCCCTCCTTCTCCTTTGCGCTCCCGTTCGGGACGGATTTCATCTTAAAGTATGCGTTTGTCTCGTTTTTCCAGCCAGTACAGGCCGGTACCCTCTGTTCTGGATGACATACTGCCGTGCTCTGCGCGAGGTTTACGGCACAGGGGGGCCCGCAGCGCCAATATTCACCAGGGCAAGCCAAGCACCACATACTCCAGATTCATCTCACAGTCCTCGTCCTTTTAAACAACCTTCGCGGAGATGTTGTGCAGCCTCTCTTGGGCTGTTCGATGAAGATCCCTTGATCCTTGTGTTCATTTCGCCAGATCGTATGAGCCACAACCTTCTCAAGTACATCTCGTATAGGCATTGGCTTGCCAAGAACTGTGCGGCCGCTTCATACGGCATGTCCTCGACTTCCGGGGACCTGAGCTGGAGTCATCTCAGGTATACACAGTACCTATGATTGACCGACCATGTTGGTAAGGTCCTGTCTTCGGCCCGTGGGTCAGAACCGAGGCAAGGGATCTTCTGTTGGTCGAGAAATGCGCAAGACGGCGATCCTTTTATGTCTATCGATATCACGGAGATTATGTGGAGAGCATTTAACTGCTGTATCCATCTCAGGTCGTTTACTAGTAGCAGACAAGCTGAGACAACACAAGCATTTTACAAGCACACGCACTGGCAGCTCTGTTATCTAGTGCCATCAAGATCTACGTTTTGCTGTTTCTCTAATTCTCTATGCCGTTCGGCCATGCTCCTCGCCTCGAATAACAACAATTACTTGCTTTACGTTCCCAATTGTATCTAAGGCCGTAAGTAATCGTCGGTTCTACGTATTGATACAAATCACAAACATGTCTTCTCAGATGCCAATCGTGTCTGCCAGGAGGGCGTTGCTATAAGGATCCTTTCGGCCTTAGAATAGGTGGTCAGATTTCCAAATATAAATGGTATAAAACGGCCGCTCGTATCTTTGGTTATATACGAAAACATTGATTGTGAAAAGGAATCGCGACATCGCGGAGTCGGTAGTGAGAAGTGAACGTTTGAACAGTTGTACAGTCACGCTGCCAGGAGGCATGTGAATGAATGGTCAAGGGTTTTTTCTTTTCCGTGAAAAGGGACAATATTCGGCTCCACTGGCGGGCGGAAGTACTATAAACCAGAGAGATAGATGCCAAACTATTTATTCAGCCAGGCTATGATGTCAATAAGTTTGTGAGATCTAGGCCAGCTATTACATAGACGGCCTCTTCGCTCCTCTTCGTAAGTTAGTCGTCTCCCTGGTCCGATGAACTCACGGTAGGCGCGGCAACATGACTTTTGTCGCTGTCAGTCGCGAGTGTCGGCCCTGTCAATCTATTTTGCTTTGGTGCTTTGAATTTTTCCTTATTGATCACGCGCACGACAGGCGGAGGACATATCGATGCTGTTATGCACGGCATGTCAATCTGATACATTCCTATCGATTGATTCTGTAGACAAAGAAACTTCAGGTGTCATGATGTCTTTTCTAAACTTGGTGCACGTTTGTAAAGGCGACTGATGAGAGTAGCTTAAGAATAGCTATGCCGAGCTATGTTTATGAGCCGACACGCTGCCCGTGCGCAGCGAGGTGAAAGAAATAGATTGGGGCTGCGCTGAAAGTCAAGTGTTGACACAGGAGGACGGAAACAGGGTGATAATGACGATCATTATTCTCTCACTCTCCGAGGACTAGGTTCGTTTCGTGGGTGATCGCATTACAGGAGCATGGTTGATCACGGTGTAGTGCATATGCCCGGAACACTGTATAGTTGGACTGGTTTTTGGTCGCAACTTGTTATAATCTGTACTGATATGATAAGTGGAGCTGTGAAGAAAAAAAAACGGCTGATTCTGATATCTTTGTCGTTCGAAACTGTTCTGGAATTATCATTTATGGTGATCGATCGGTGGTGAAGAAGTACATATTGCCACCTCGGAGGGTCCCAACCTCAGGAACATGAAAGGTACGGAGGTGACATACGTAGGGCTTCGTAGGGCAATAAGTACCCAGTCTCAGCAGTGTCACTATGTTCCTGTGGAGGTTTGTGAACGTGTATGATGAAAGCTTTGCCTTATATGTCAAAAACATTGCAGTGTTGGATTGCAACCCCAGAAACATGAATAGAACGTTCTCAAGAGGATTGGACGATGAACTGTGGATATGGGGACTGAAAGGAGACGAGAGAAGAGCGTCGGGACCAGCGTAGAGAACCGTTGGGATGAGAAAGGAAATACCATTCGGGGTCAGGCACTTGATGTGCCTGAGGAGCTGTAAATGATTACTTGGGTGAATTCCCAGCCAGCTCTCCTGCCGCGTCCCTCCCCAACTCCTGCGACACCACCATCGCTGACGACGAGCAGACCTCCTCTATCATCGCCCCTGCCCTCCAGCAGCCCCAAGTTCTGTGTCCGCAGCCTTTCCGATACCTATGGCCCGGCGACCACCCTCGACCGCTGGCTCTTCTCGCCCTTATACATCAAATGGCGGCCGTCCGACCACTGCGACTGGCAGAGGCGCATTCTACGACCACTATAACCCACAGTATACCTACGGTGACTACGACTTTGAGGAGGAAGAGGAGGAGAGTGAGGACGAGGACGTTTTCGCATTCCTGCCCCCGTCGACGGCTGAACAGCAGCGGCAACAGCAACAGCAACAGCAACAGCATCAACAGCAATTGCAGCACGATTATGCTGTAAACTATACAGCAGACCATCCCTCGGGCCAATTGCTCTCCAAGTCGCTTCCCTCACCACACATAGCCTATCCCGCCCCTACATTTGATCCCTACTCTCGTTTTCCCGCAGAAGCAGGCAGTGGTCCGTCCACGCCCCAATTTCAGTACTTCCAACCTCCTCCAGAAACCCCTCCGTCAACAGACTCAAACAATCACAACTCCCCCGCTGACCACTACCGTCTCCGACGGATAAACAGTCCCGGCACTGCGATATCAGCCCAACGGCCTACGACCTCGGAGTCCCGCGAGGTGCGGGTATCCCTGCCTGGAGGTGATCAGGCCAGTGTGACAGCCAGTGAGAAGGACGACATGGAGGCAGGCACCTCGAGGCGCAGGCATCCGAAGCGGCATGAGTCCTCCATCACGGATTCGCTGAGCCTAGGTCGTAGTATGGTGGAGGATGATGATGAGACGAGCAGAGATGGATCGATAAAGTAAGTCTTCATCTGAGTTCCTTTCTTCTCTTTTGTGGGTCAGCGCTGTATTTGTTGTGTGGTCGCCTTGTTGCCTTTTTTCTGGCAGCTTCTTGCTTCTTTTTTCATCCTCGCGATGGCAACTTTACGTCCGCCGAATCCTCTGCGTGTTAAAGTGATCCACACGTACTTGCATGTCCTCTCTCATATGTAGTCGTTTTCTTTCTTTTAATCAGTTTCCTCGCCCGCTTTTTATTTCCATGTCGTCTCCACCATCCTCTTGTGCAATGTCTTACCCCCCGCCTTCATTCAGAATGGAATTCGATTTTGACGCCATAGATGACGAGGACAGCCCGTTTCCCGAAGTCCGCGCCTCGGTTTCCAATATCGACGACCCCGACATGCCGGCTCTGACGATGCGGATGTGGTTCGTTGGGCTAATCCTCTGTATGATAAGCAGGTTTGTCGTTCCTTCGTCTCAAAGAGCCTTCACTTACCATGAACAACGAAGTGGACTCAACGTTTTCTTCAATTTCCGTTCGCCAGCACCATCAGTTGTCCCTCTGGCTCTTCTCCTGATTTCATACCCTTTTGGCAAATTTCTTGCCTTTACTTTACCTATAACCACCTATCGGATTCCCATACCTCACCTCCCTGCCTCTATCGTGCCGATACCCAACGCAAACACCTCGCGGGTCGCATTCTTCTTCACCAACCTCATCCGGCCTCTGACATACCCACGTTCCCTCGAGTTTTCACTCAACCCCGGTCCATGGAACATCAAAGAGCACGTTCTCGTATTCATCATGGCTAACGTTGCCGTTGGAAACCCATACGCGCTTAATGCCGTAGTCGTCTCGGAGATCTATTACGACCTGGATTTTGGCTACTGGTTCGCTCTTGTCTTGGTCCTGGCAACACAGCTTACGGGATTTGGCTTGGCCGGTCTGACTCGTCGTTTCTTGGTGTGGCCAGCCAGCATGGTCTGGCCGCAAAACTTGGTTGCTTGCACCCTGTTGAATACCCTTCATGCTGAGGACGAAGACGATGGCGTAGGCTTTGGCTTTGGTTTCAAGTCCAAGTCTGGAAAGGGCATGTCGCGTTACAGGTTCTTTATGATTGTAACAATCGGGAGTTTTTTCTTCTTTTTCTTGCCTGGTAAGGGATCTTTTCTACTGTACTAAAACTCCAGATTTTGATATGTCGTCAAGGTTTCTTGTTTGAGGCACTCTCTGTGTTCTCATTTATATGTTGGGCTGCACCAAATAATGTCCCTGTTAACCAGCTCTTTGGTGTTTATTCCGGCCTCGGTATGAGTGTGTTAACCTTCGATTGGACCCAAATCAGCTGGATCGGCAGTCCGTTGATGGGTATGTCCTCTCCTGAACCGTCGGTTACCCCATGGCACTGATTCTCCCGCAGTTCCGTGGTGGGCTCAAGTCCATATCTTCCTCGGCTTCGTCTTATTCTTTTGGATATTGACCCCCGCGTTGTATTACACGAATGTCGGTACCGTTTCCCAGATAAAGTTATTGATCGATCTAATTCCTTTCCTCATTAGTCGTGGTCTCTCGCATACTTCCCGATATCCGCGAACGAGCCTTATGACCGTAATGGTCAGGTTTACAATATCACGCGCGTTCTGACCAAAGAAGACCGCTTCGATATCAATGCATACAACGCGTATTCCCCTTTGTATCTTCCTGCTACATATGCGATGACCTACTTGCTTGCATTTGCACTGAGCACATGTGTTATCGTGCACACTCTCCTGTATCATGGCCGCAGTCTCCTCAACGGTATAAAAAGGATGAAGGTTGAGAGCGACGATATCCATGCGAAGCTCATGAGGAATTACCCAGAGGTTCCGGAATGGTGGTACCTCAGCGCGTTTACGGTGTTCTTCGCTTTAGCCGTTGTTGCTGTTGAGGTTGGTGCTTCATATAACAAACTTTTCGAATAACGTGCTAATGTTTGTTAGGTGTGGGGCACGAACGTACCAGTTTGGGCATTGCTACTCTCGTTGCTGCTTCCAATTATATATATCCTTCCTTCCGGATTCATCTACGCGATGACGGGTCAGGGCGTTCGTCTCTTTCCTTTTTAAGTCTTGTAAAAATATGATTGATCTGGATATGCAGATTACACTTAACATTCTTGCTCAAATCATTCCCGGAACGCTTATGCCCGGTAATCCGATGGCTAACATGGTATGAGCTTTCGCTCACTATCAATGAGTCGCTTTTGACTTTGCTTGCTTTACAGTTGTTCAAGGCATATTCGGTACAGACCCTGGCGGAGGCTACTTCATTCATCCAGGACCTGAAATTGGGCCACTACATCAAGGTTCCACCACGTGCGACATTCCTAGGTATGCATGATCTACCCTATTAGGATTGTGTTTGATTAATCCTGATTTTTATCGTAGTTCAACTGGTTGCAACGACACTGGCGGCCTTCGTTCAAGTTGGCGTGAAGACTTGGATTTTTGCCAATGTGAACGACATCTGTCAACCGCAGCAAAAGAGCCAGCTTACATGTCCTCATAACCAAGTATTCTTTACTGCTTCCGCTGTCTGGTACGTCGACTAGGTGAATGATTTTCTCTGTTGCTCACCTGTTTGTGCAGGGGTCTCATTGGGCCCAGTCGACAATTCGGACCCGGATCGATATATCATCCACACCTCTACGCCATGATCATCGGAGTCTTCCTGCCTATCCCTTTCTGGTTCTGGCAACGACGGTACCCTGATTCTTGGTTCAAATATGTCAGTACCCCGGTCATCCTAAATGGTGTTTCTGCGATACCACCCGCGACTGGTATCAACTACTCGTCCTGGTTCGCCGTTGGGTTCATTTTCCAATACCTTATCCGGAAGAAAAATTTTGCATGGTGGAGCAAATTCAACTATGTGCTGAGCGCTGCTTTAGACAGTGGTATGTCCGCAGTTCGTCGATCGAGATCATTGATCGCTCACCTAGACGTGAAAAGGTACCGTTATCTCTCTTATATTCATTTTCTTCAGCCTCCAGGTATGTTCCTTCCCAGATCGGCCCCTTTCTAAGAGGGTATTGACTTTTTCCAGTTCCCCAGAAATGGCACGATTACCGTGGATTGGTGGGGAAATTGGGTTCACCAACGAAGTATGTCTCTGCCCTCTCCTACTTGAAAGCTTCTCAATGTCATGATACAGCGGCTGACTGGAATCGAACACCATTCCTTAAAATTCCACCAGGAGGCATTCCACAGCCTCAACCTTAATAAATGTACATTATCTCCTTCCATCCACATTTCTCCCTCCTTTCGCGACTTCTCCATCAACCAAAACTGCTCTGCGAAAACTGGAACAGAACTTTCCTTTGTGTCATTCCTTTTACTGTCTCGTCATTCATTATCTCTCCCTCTAGCATCCTCCGCATTATCAACATACGGGAAGATATATCGCTTCTCCTCAATCCTTCGATCCCATTATTCTCCTCCCATCTCTCACCAATTTGCCCACTTCTAGAATACTGCACGCCTCTAGTTCCATATATATGTCCCCTTATCGTGTCCCTCTTCATACAGGCTATTTGTCGTGGATTGGCTCGAAAGATATTTTAAATACGTAGGTTAGAAGCTAGTAAGAAGAAATTTACAATTTTGGAGATTCCTTGCTCGTTGAGGTGTTGAGTGTACCGAAAATAGACCAGAGATTTTCGTCCACGTGGCATTGTTACAGTCATGGTCTAGGCTGCTGCAACTTGACTATATACACATTACCGTTTCCTCGACGATTAATAATTTGTTAGTTTCCTGCTGTATAGCAAGGCGTGCGCTATGCTGTCCCGCTTCGCAAGGGCTTTTCTCGCAGTAACGGTTCTTCTCGTAGGTCTTGCATCACAGAGTTCTATATCGAACTTAGCAAAATCAATTAGTTTCTATTGACCATGATGGCGTTCATTCGACCCAATTCTATGTCATATATCGACCCACGGACAGGCCATCTATTTGGAGAAGGAGGTGTGGAGAAATCTTTGTCTCAACCATCGGATGAACCGAGCCCCCCATCTAATGTTCATGGCACCGTGATCATGCCAAAGTTGAGCAATGAAACAGCCAAGTGTGTATAGTGTTTTATACTTGGTGAATCATGCGCGTTAATTCAGATCAGAGCAGTCCTTGGTCGCGCAGCGTGGAAGTTGATGTACAATTTCAAGACACTGGTTATTAGGCCACTGACGTTCTAAAATTTCTACAGGCATACTATGACGCTTCGATTCCCTGAAGTATATTACTTGTTTTCGTATGCATGGAAAATCAACTGATAATACTGTTTAGCACCCAACACCCGACGAGAGAAGCGCACTGAGCTCGTATTTTCACCTGACATCGCGACTATATCCCTGCGGTGAATGTGCCGAAGAATTTCAAATGCTTTTGAAGAAGCTCCCCCCTCAGGTAAACTATTTATCGACATCACGTCGTTGTAATCTCATTCATCCTAGACAGCTTCCCGCCGTTCAGCATCTCTCTGGTACACCTCTTTCATGGCTTACGATTTGGCTTAGCGATTTTATTTTTTTACAGGCTATGTTCCTTACACAACGAAGTGAACAAACGATTAAACAAGCCAATCTTCGATTGTGCTCATCTGGATGATGAATATGATTGTGGATGTGGAGACGAACCTATCAAGAAGACATCATCCTCTTCTCCTT
>JAGGAW010034377.1:0-17530 GCA_017657375.1 Termitomyces sp. T27
GTAGACATTGTGACTTGTCTGACTTGCGTTCGTTTTCATTGATGATGATGATCTCTGTTTATACCGCCGGCAAGCCACACTACAGGGCTAAGAGGCGGGGGTAGAGTCTGTACTCTACGCCTATCGTAAGTATTGTAAACAAATTATGTAGCGTATGTCCGAATTGTGGTATGATATATTTTTCCTCTCAGAGATGTATGTGGCGGTTATAAGGGCGGGTTCACGTCGCATTTTGCACCTAGGCAGGTCAAGAGTGGAGGTTAGTTGTGTTCCTTCGGTAACTGAGTGGTGGGTGGTGGGGGAAAGTTCGTATCCTATGGCGCTCCTGTGTGCTCTGCGTACGCGGGTTGTTCTCGACCTCCCGTGGCGTGTGATGTCCTCGCTTCGCCTGAATTGGGGTCGTGTTCGCGTGCCGTGTTGCCATTTTGTGTGGCATTCTAGCGGTCTTCTTCGTCTATTTCTTCGTCCTCTCTCCCTCCCCACTCCTCGTCTGTCTCTTCCCCCTCTACTAGCCCATACGTCCCTTCTCCCCTCCTCTCCATCCTTCTCCACCATTCCTCTTCGTCTGCCTCGTTCTCCTGGTCGTCTTCTGTTGGTTGCGTTTGCGGGCTTCTTGTATTTCCAGTCTTCGTGAAGGCACCCAACTTTTCCAGGAACTTGGCCATCGCTTCCAGGCCATCCTTTGTCCCCAGCAGTATCCCTAGCTCCAGGTCTTCATCCACGTCATGTAGGATGTGTCGGTATCTCTCGTATCTCGGGCACGTTTTGATGATGTGTTCTCTTGCTTGATAGCGTTCACTCGTTTTCATTGAGACTCGGACGCGTCAATGAAAGTACGGTACGGTCACGATATACATATTAGGCATAGATCATGTGAATGTGACTTCTGCGACGGAATCAATTCAAAATACTGAAATTTGTACTTTTACGCGAACTTGAACAATGATTCAAATTCTGGTTAAACTGACCGTCAAAGTCTCGTCACGGACCACAACAAGAGGAAGAATTGCGCTCCGGGACTGTCAAGATCTTTCCTCTCTATCTGCTGCAAGCCAGCTTTGACCTCGACCGTTCCTTTCTTGAACACTTTCCCATCCCATAAATCCTTCCATGTCTCCGGAGAGTGGCAGAACATAAGCCTGCCTGCAGAATTCAAAGCCTCGGTCCTGAATCCCTTCTCCTGTTTCCCGCCTTGTGCCCCAAATATCACTGACCCAGGGGCGGGGGAGAGGAGTGTGGCGACTTGGCGTGCAAGTTGCAACTGTCCTGCCTCATCGAAGAGGTGGAAGAAGGATGACGCGTGGATCACATTGAGCCTTCCTTGAAGAGGAGTGAGGGAAGTCAGTGACTTTAAAGGTAGGTCAAGGGGGGCAGGCTCCTCCGGAACATAGAATGGTTCGCGAGGAGAGATGATTGTAGAGTCAAAAGCGTCTCCCTGGATAAAAGCTGCGGGAAAGGTTTCTGGAGTAGACCTGAAGAGTTCGTGTCCGTAGTTCCAGTATGCTATCAATCATGTTACAATCAGTGATCCAGATTTCAATGCGCAACTTCATCTTACCTAGATGAAGATCGGACGCAATGGCATTTTCGATGGGCCACCCATCGGCTACGATCTTCCGTATGTCATTCCCAACTAACGAGGAAGAAGATATGATTAAGGTTACACGATTCGTCACGGTGTCATCCACTGAACGCACAGCAACAACCAATATCGAGGAATAGAGCATTTGGGTACTTCTTGAGGAGCGCCAGAGCTTCATGGTAAGGCGGCAGACGGGAAATCTTCAGTCTAACGATGAGAGTGACATCAGTAGCAGCTCATCGACGTCGAACATGGATAGTGTTAGATATACTTAGTGAATGCGAAACAGCGAATACAGTGATATCGGAAAACCTGGAGTATGAAACGAAGCAATAAGCAAGGTGCTGCCAGTTGATTTAAAACGAGGAGCCAAAGATACCTCGTACGCCTTCTCCTGCACGGCCATTATGTGTTGCTTAAGCTCCTGCTCATCTCTTATACCTGTTTGTTCTTGGAAGAAAGCCAAATCCTCCCCATCCAATGAGTACAATGTCGAATCAAGAGAAAGTTTGTTCAATTTATTGGGCGAGGTAGACATTGTAGGTATGGGAGAATATCTGGCACATACTATGGAATTCATTTCATAATGTTCACGGCTATGCTTCCGGCACGGAAATCTTCTGAGTCATTCACTTCATATATATAGAACACGGCTATGCTTCCGGCACGGAAATCTTCTGAGTCATTGGTTATTACAGCCGCGTAACTGACCAAACTAGGAAATAAAAAGGTTCGATGGACTTCATGTCTGGCGGCGTCTCAACCTGCTTCAGGTATACCTCAACCTTGACTATTCCCTTCTCGAAAACCTGGCCGTCCCACAGATCACACCAACTTTCAGGAGAGTGGCAGAACAGTGACGGTTCGCCTGCAGCACCATGAACTACGCCCTTCTCAGGCTTCCCGATGTGAGTTCCAAATAACATTGATCCAGGGAGTGGCGAGAGCAGAGTTGCCAGACGCTGAGCAAGTTCATGTTGACGAGCCTCAGTGAAGAGATGAAAGAACGAGGAGGCGTGAATGACAGAGACATGACCTTGTAGGGGCGTCAAGGAAAGCAATGTGTCAAGGCTGGGCCGAGGCATTTGAGGCGCCTCATCGTTGGGAAGGGCGCGCGGTGCGATCAAGCTGGAATCAAACACATCTCCGGCAATGAAGGCCGCTGGATACGTTGTGGGCGTGGTCTTGAATAGTTCGTGTCCTAAATCCCAGAAACCTATTGTAGACCATATTCTCAGAACAGAGTTTAAACCAAGAAAAAGGTTAGGCAATCTACCTTGCCGGATATCAGATCCAATGACGTTTTGGATGAGCCAACCATCAGCAACTACTTTGCGTAAGTCGTTGCCGACTGCCTATTTAAGCGCATAGTTTTGGTTTCTATAAAAGATCACTCACAGCAACATCCTATGTCCAGGAAAACAGCATCTGGACGCTCACGGGCCAGCTTCAGTACCGATTGATAGGCAGGGAGACGCGAAATCTTCAGCCTTTAGTAGCTCCCATTATAAATGCACGACTTGACAGTTGACAACATGCGGTCTTGATTCACTCACTTAGTAAACGAGAAGAACCGAATGCATGGGTATCCATAGATCTGAGTGACATCAATATTCAGAAAAAAATCCATGAAGACTAGTACTTACCTCGTACGCTTTCTTCTGGACGTTGAAAATATGTTCTTTTAACACGTCCTCACTTTCGATTAGAGTTTGAGTTTTTAAGAACTCCGATTCTTCCGAGGAAAGCGAAAGGAGTTTCTTGTCCAGAGGAGGCTTTCTCGCCGGATCAGCAAAAGGTGAACGATTGGACATCGACAGCTAGGGGTTACTAGTGGACGTCCAGCAGGTACTTGCACAAGAGTCAGAGTCTATGTCGGTATAAATAAGTAGCAGTACTATCGCCGGTCCCGTTAAAATGACTCTTCATAGGCCACGTATGTCCACGTAGGTCTACGTAGGTACTCAGACAGATAATTGGGTAATGGTGAGAATTCGACGTCAGATCGAATCGATGGTTGTGATATGTAGGATGTTTTTCAAGTTGTCCATCAGCCAGGAGTTCAACATGAATTCATTGACAAGGGATCCACGTACTGACTTGAAAAGAGTGTGAACGATAAGTTCTCCAGATCCAGATCTGCGTATGATGTGATTCTAGGGTTGGTCAAATAGGCTGTTTAAAAATAAGTACATAGACCGGGCCAGTGACAAGATACATGAAAGATGGCACAACTAGTACTCTTCCCAACAAACTATATATAAGACAAAAAGGGTATAACAGGTTTTTCAACCAGCCCGAGGCGACGATCGCTGACTCGCTTCCCGTGGTGTCACGTCGTTACTGATTTACATAAGCAATATCTTACACCTTGCTTGTCGAGCAAACGAGAGCTTAAAAGGCAGAGCCTATGCCTAATTGAAGAAATACACATTCAAAGTTTCCCGTAGCTAAGATCTCCATATGGTATAAAACTAAACTATCAAGCTTGGAAGCGGTGGTACTCATCTCGAGGTGACCGGCGAGCCGGTCCCGAGACTCTCGGATAGTAATCTCATCGCGGTCCCCTCGCACCCTTGAAATGCAGCTCATCGCACTCTCCGGGCAAGCTCCGGATATCTACAATAAGTAGCACTCTTCTCGTAATTACTACTTCTTAAAGCTTAAGGACTTGGGTGTGTGACGCGTTGACGACCTGGTTGTTAACCACATCCCAAGTAGACATGTGAGTATCAGGTCTATTCGTTATCAGGACTCGCGGAAGATCAAGAGATGTTGACCCTGTGCACTAATCCAGGCTTGCCGACCTGATACCGTCACCGGATGCTCGATATCCGCTCAGTCTTCCTCTCTTCTTTCGTGGCATCGCAGCGTCTTTCTTCTGCTACTACGCGACTGCAGTACTAGTACTTACACCAAACACTCGGACCATCCGAATATGTCTTCTTCCTCTGTCACTGTGGACATTTTTTGATAGCGCAACACGGATCGACCTCGTCAAAGGTCACGATAATTATGAAAGACTGGTTTACTGGAATCAGGGACTCACGGTTCGTTCCTCCACTTTTTTGCTGCTTCCAATGTTTCAACTTTAACTTTTGTGGCTGCGTCTTTTCTATCACTCGCCCTGCACCTAGTGATGATCGACGTCTTCCAATACTTGATACAATGGCTTACACCTACCACGGTAGGCTCCGCAGAGGGAGGCAGCATCTTTGATGCCAGTTTGCCACCGCTTCTGAGATACTCAAGATCAACGATAATCACATTCTCAGGCGGAATGACGATTTACAGTATAGGACAAGCAGGGTACGACGTAACCACAATAATTGGGGTCCTTGTGTTTGGACAAGATACCTCACTTTGGCCACCGGCCTTCAAGTCTCCATGGCTTGCGACATCCTTGACGGAGTTTTGGGCGAAACGTTGGCACCAATCCTTCCGAGACGTTTTTATAGCTGTCGGAGGAAAACCCTTGTCCCTACTTTTTGGTCGTGTAGGTGGCATCCTCGGGGTCTTTATCGTTTCCGGGATACTTCACGATATCGGACTATGGGGCATGGGCCGGGGTACGGACTTTCCTAAAGTCAGCGGATTTTTCTTCGTGAACGGGCTGGGAATATGTTTAGAGCATCTCTGGAAGTACATGACAGGACACAGAGTTGGTGGATGGTATGGGTGGGTGTGGACGGTAGCTTGGATCATAGGATGGGGACATATGATTGTGGAAGCCTGGGCGACAAAGGGCTTGATTGGCAGTGCAATCTTGCCTCAGGATATGCGACTCACAACACATCTTTTTGGCCCCTTGCAGTAGCGAAGTACACACCTAGTGTTCACCTTCATAAGCTCTACTGGCGTCGTTACGCGATGTCCGCATACAACAATTGGAATTCCATTAGTAGCGGAAGGGATTTACAATGCATTTTCCTGGATATTTATGTATACTGGTGGTATACCAAATAATTTGCAGCATTGAAACAGATACGACTCGCATAGTCGCGCTTATATGCGCTGATTAAACAAGTCAGTCAAACAAAGATCGAACGTACCATCGCAGAAGTCACTGCACGCAGAACACAATTAGTCTAACTTACATTATAACCAGCATTGGAACACAATAGGACATACCAAAGCTAGTATTTCCAAACCTCATGGACTCATTGCTTGCCATATCAACAAACGATGCTACCCGTATCTCCAAGTATGAGGTTATCAATCAAACGGGTTTTATCGACCCACAATGCGCCGCTCAGAATCGGCGGATGGGAGCTGGCCGCATTTTTAGTCATCTGTGGACCGATTACTTCAAAATCGTCCGAATTGTTAAGCTCCACGTAATCCAGACGCATCTCGGCTTTGATCCCACTTGAATGCGCTCGAGCCTTCTCTGCGTCGACGACCTCGATGGCTTTCTCAATGGCCTCGGCTTTGGTTGAACCGTTATCCCATGCATGTTCAGCCGCCCTGAGGGCTCTGTAGAGTGTGGGTGCAACTTGAAGGCCATCATTTGTAAGGTAAGCATTGCGAGAAGAAAGAGCCAGTCCACTGGAGGGATCACGCGCAGTCGTGACTATGTGAATGTGGTCCGGATCAGGGTGTGAGCAAAGAATGTCCCTGGAAAGACGCCTTAAAAGGAGTGCTTGTTGAATATCCTTTTGCCCGAAATAAGTATTTGTGGGCTACTGGAATGTGTTGAGCCAGAATTCCTCTGTGCAGCACAATGACAATCCAAAAACCCACCTGGATTGCATTGAATAGTTTGGTGACAACTGTGGCCACGCCCCTGAAGAATGTTGGCCTACTTTTTCCTTCCATTTGATGACTATACCCCTTGACCTCGACAAAGGTACCCTTTTGTTCAGCGGCATTTTGACTAATACCAGAGGGGTACATTTCCTCCACGGTTGGCAAGAATAGTGCAGATGGCTTGCGAATCTCCTCTGCTCCGATGCCGTCTTTGCTCGGGACGGCGAATGACTGTGCAGAAAGTAATTCCAAGTCTTGTGGAAGCGTCCGAGGATAAGTCGCAAGATCTTCATGCGGCGCGAACTGGGCAGGATTCACGAAGATCGACACTACAGTAAGATCATTCTCTGTCAATGATCTTTTGACTATTCAACGATCAAATTACGTATATGATCCAGAAAAAAAAGAACACACCAAGCGAGATGTGACCTTCATGGAGTGCACCCATAGTGGCAACGAAACCAACAGTTCTACGTTCTTCAAAAGCCTTCCTTCGCCATTCTCGGTATGACGAGACAGATGTGTAGATTGGTATAGAGGACGCTGGCAGCGCACTGGCTGCGGCATTCGTCGACATCCTTTGTGCGCAGCGATTCGCTAGATAATGAACTCCTGCGTTCAAAGATCTACTGAGAAGTAACTTTGACATTGTGACCGAATTGTGACATCGTACGCAAGGCCGGGGGAGATAGGGTCAAGATAGGGTGAGATATAGGCTTAGTATCGGGTAACACTGACTACTCTGCATAGATATCATTATACGTCGATGTTCAGAAGTTTGTGGATGATCCAGTGAACTCTGACAATACTGAATATGTACTTCTTGTGTAGATACTAATCTTGCAGATCATGGCGTATGACCTAGCGTGGGCATCTAGACGGCGAATGAAAATACTTGATCTAAGGCCGATTGACGCTCTTCCTGAATTTCTACAAATAAGTGGAGTACACGGGATTCACACACCGTCGCAATCTTGTCAAGTTCAAGGAGATTGGCTCAAGGTACAACGCTGACGTTTAAAAAGATATCGCGTCAACAGCACGTTCCACCTCAAGTCTCGACAATCCTTTCAGAGGAGAAAACACGTGACTTGAACTTACCATTGGGATTGGAACCGTAGCCTAATGAGCAGTTACTGCAGACCCACGCGATGGACAAATGGCGCAGAGGAGCACAAATCCTTTTATTGTGAAGAAGATGCAAGCGAGAAATGATCTCACAAAATAAAGAAGCCCGGAGAGATCATTTTGATATAGGTAGTACTTCCGCGAAGGCAATGTTTCGAGGAGTACATATCATGGTGTAGTGTTTCAAGTTGAAGCCGCAGAAGAATTGAAAAGCAACATCATTGCAATCTTTTTTTTTGTGTTTTTTCCCATTCAGCCCTCCACCGGATCCACTCACCTTCGCGCCCACCATCTGCCCACACAGCCCATCCATCTCTAATCTGTAACCACTGAGAAAGTGGATGAGAAAGCAAAGCCCTTTTGGTTTTTCCCAAAATGGATAAAGGTCGTCTGTGCGGTATGAGTTCTACAATAAGATATAGGGAGACGCCGAGAAAAATCCCAATTCCGATGCCCCACAGGACCTGACTTGCACTATGGTAGCCAAGATAGTATCTGTGGGGTCCATCAGCAGAATAGCGAAGACTTCACTAAGATTACCGGCCTTGAATAGGCCACCGAGCTCGGCCATGCAATAAGTCCTAGGTAAACAACGGTTCGCCATAATTGGTCAAAGAATGGGACTCCTGTTTTTGCGAACCGATGTCTGAAGTACATGTGGCACATCAAGAAAGATCCGAAATAAGCCATATACTGGCTGTGTGAAGAGGGGAACCCATAGCCGTTCCCCATACCTCCTGAAACGATTGTTAATCAAAGGACAAGATACTGTGTGTTCAGGACTAGGTACCTATAGGCCTGTCTTCCTTTATTGCGTGCTTTAAAAGCCAATTGAACCCTTCACTCGCCAGCTGGCCAGCCCACATCATTATAATGATGTATTCGCGTGTTTGTACGGCAAGAGCCGCATAGGAAGCCTTCATTCCTATTGACTAAGAGTAGAAGACAAAAGTAACTCAGTCCACATACCATGAGAAGAATGGGACTTAGAGTAATGAGAGCCAAGGACAGCGAAACGAGGGACTCGTCATGATCTATACATTCATCAGTTTGCGAAAGCCACAAGATGGTGATACACACAAAGAACATAAGTAAGATCTAGAGGGGTCAAATAAATTCCAGTCATAGAGCAATTGTAGACGTAGATATTTCAACCCTCAGGCTGCCAGCGATCACAAGGCTGGTCAGAGGGGAACACGATCTGGTCACAAGTGCGTGCCGCTTGTCACGCGCAGGTGGTTGTGTGACACCCTGAATCACCTGCTTGGTTTTCTTCAAGTTGTTCTCCGACGAACAACTGGAAAATACAAATGCAATAAGTACGAAACTCTCTCCTTACTGTAATGACTATCTTACGGGACCTGACTGTTGCAGCTATGTTATGGCACAGACATCTACGGGATTGCCATTGTACGTTATGTCCATATAAATTTTAATCAACTGACCTCGCTCTGAATAGCTGCCTGTATACCTGCTCATCCAATCCGCTCGGGTTGGGCCGCTCGCATAAGCAACCAAGCAACTACCCACGCCCACAACGTCTGCTCTTTCATCCTTCTTTATTTGGTTCGGTACGAGCATGATGATGCAGTTGAGCCTCAGTCTCAGCTGTCATGCATTTTTGCATCCTTTCTTCATAACTTTGTGGCTATTCGACATTGTCAAGTCTAATGCAATGTCAAGATCCTGGGGTTAATCCAAGTGACTGAGATCAGCATCAGCGTACATATGCAGGAGACTCAAAATTCGATATATAGATCGTTTATTCGTTGGGAACTGTGGCTCGAACTTGGTTGATGGATGTACCTTCTCAGCCCCTGCGGCGACATCTATCTCTAGCACAGCTTCCAATTTTGGCAATGCGAGAGTCCCCATCTGACTCAATCTCCTGTCTTCTTGTTTCGATACAATCAGACGACCTGCGCCACGCTATCATGTCTCCACTCTTCAACAGTTTTAAATCCTAAATCTTAGCGTATCCAAATAATGGAGTGGAAAACTGAAAACACTAAAGTAACTTATCACCCAACACTTCACCATGGGCGGTGACTATCAAACGGGTGTGCCGATCATGTCCGTTGACAAAGTTGCGATGGCGTTCATCCATTCCGTAATATCAGAATCTTTGCAAAGGAACTGTGAAATGGGGATATTCGGAGGCCCTTTGTTTTGCCTGAAATGATTCAAAGTGTCGATAAGTACTTCATTGTTTTCTCGTTTTTCAGCCTTCATGCCTGATTAGCATCCGCTCTAGTTCATCGTACAAGGATGCACGAATCATGTCCTGAGATGTGATGTTACATAGCCGTGTAATTTCGTGGACCAGATGTACACTACGGTATACATACCATGATATCGCCCATTACTCCTGTGACATTTAGCCGGCGGCAATCGTTGTTCTTTCTTGTTACTAGAACACCCCTTCCTCCCTGGTGTGTGGCCAATAGTTGGCCACGCCTGATTGATCACAGTTTGAGATGCAAGCAAGAGGCGGCCATGAAACAAGAACACTTGTGGGCGTCGATCTGCAGATTTGGCCACACAAAGTGTGGAACTTGAGATCTTGTGATCGCGCAATAAGCGCTCGCTTAGCGCTGCCTACGAACAAATACAATGATGGCCAAGTTGGGCATGGGAGGCTACAGTGAGCGAAGCATGTACGTAGATGCCTTGGAAATGTCACGGTGTTCTTAACTGACGCGTCAGTAAGCGGGCAAATACCAGCCAGTCAGACAGACTCTTGCAAATCCAAAAAAGATGTAGATCGGGCATAGGTGTGTGTGGACCTGAACCGAAATATAGGCTCATTATTATTAAGCGGAAATGCTCACAACATATGTCCGTCTCGTGTTAACCAAATTGGACCTTCAAGCGTAAACAATCGTTGTGGACTTAAAGGGCATCATCTGCTTCCTGGCCGCCCCCTTATTTGCTTTTTCTTATATTGAAAGTCTCACCTTTTCTCATGTCTGAACGTCGTCCCGAGACGTCCTCGACACGTCTCCCCACATCTCCTCGTCAATCTAACCACTCCCAGCAACGGTGAGCCTTTGTTCTTTGACCATACCAAGCGTCTTTCGTCGTCTGTCCAAATATCAAGAGAGCTTTTTTTCTGCTCCTTAGCCTTGTTCATTCGACATTTCTGAACTTGAATATTTTGTACCTTCATCGTTGGGTAGCATACAAGTGCTGACGCCACATAACCTCTTTCGGGGTATACCCCATTCCAGGCCCTTTGACTTTGACTCAATACACCAGGTTCAAAAGTTGGAAGACTACACGAACGAAGTTGAGCGAACAAGCCCAGCAAACCGCCACATAAGAATGCGGGACACGCTCCAACAGCGATCTCATAGCCTTGATTCCCGCGGTAATGTGCCAGTACAGCACGGGAATAGCTCGGCTATCCCAGTCAAACTTGAAGAGTAAGCACTATACTTGCAGCTGCTTGAAAAGTCTTCTGATTCACGTCTAGGCCACTTTCAAATTCGGCAAACAGGATTTCTCTGCCCTCGTTCCGTGAATCTTTCCCTTTTGCTGTAAGGTATGAAGCCTACATTGTCCATATGACTGGTTAGTGACCTGGGGTGTGAGCCAGCGAGGCGACGCATGACTATGTACAACCTGGTTATCTCCCAATACCCCCGCCGCCATTTAGACCCCAACCTCTACAAGAATCTATGCTTCGGCCCGTTTTTAACTTCAGGGCTGATTCGAAATCCCTGTCTAATTACAGCAGTCCACCATTGCCAAATCAGCCACTCTTTCACAGCTATCGGCTTGACTATGGACGGGCTAGCAGCGAGGCCTCATCCTCCGCATCCTCCATGAACAGTGACTGGACAGATTATGCGCACCCATCATCTCGTGCAACTAGCGTCTGGTCAGTTCTCTATTTCGCATCCCCTCTCGATGATCTAACTTTTTGATTCTAGCTCACGCGGAGAAACATCACCTTCTGATATCAAGTCAGTTTCTCTTACTTCTGGTGACGCTCAATGACTGACAAATATTCAGAGCTACTTTCTTCTCTGCCGAACGAAACAATCCTGATGCGAAAATACCCTCAATAGAGCGATTATCCATCTCAAAGGCAACTGCTACCCAAGAGGACTTTCTCCCTGTTGCTAAGAGGGCACGCACAACTTCGTACAGCTCCAATGATTCCCCCATCTGCGACGGCCAACGTTTTGCTGCAGTGGATCCTGTGCTCATCACCCGGTCCCCCCGTCAGACTCCTCCGTGTCTTTCGCCCGCTGCATGGTCAAATGCCTTACCTGTACCGACGTCGACGACACGCCCAAGGCGCTCGCGTGCACACAATCAAAGTCGACAAGACTGGCAAAATCATGCAGCACGTGAGGCCGACGGCTCATGGCGTTGTACCTGGACAGAGGGCGAACTAATGTGTACCTATAAATCGAAGAAACAGGCAACGAAGAGGCATATCGAACTCAAACATATGAAGATGAAGTACTTGCTTTCGACGTAGCTGCGAGTAATTGACTAACATTGTCCCCAGGCCTCATTCATGTTGTTACTGCGAGAGGACCTTTGGACAGGTATGTCTCTTTCAATGTTGCATTTTTTCTTCCGCTAATCTTGTCATTGTAGAGGACCACTCTTGATGTGCACATGGCTACACAGTAAGCGTGTTTTTGATCGAAATGTACCTTGAGAAACAACTGATTTCACTCCAGTACTGGTCAAAAGGATCATATATGTCCAGATTTCGGGTGCACAGAGAAGTACAGTGATGCTTCGAGACTACTGCGCCATCGCGTCGCTGTACACGGATACATAGTAAGACATACGGCTCCTAAAGTACGTGGCTGTTTGCGAAATGATGTGCCACGGACTTATTTTCAAATAGCAACTCAACTGCCTGGGACGCAAGTCCGGGCGAAAGAAAGCAAGATCACGAGTGGTAAAGCAATAGGAGGAATACAGTACATCCGAGTCGCTGTCCACCGAATTTTCTGTGATATCCAAATTCGTTCATCATCATGATCTCTACCTGTTCATTCATTATCGATGTTTAACTTTTAACAGCCATTGTATTGGACTGTGTTGTTTGTTTTCTTGTGAATATCATTATTCTTTTCGGAGGTTGTTTAACAAGGGAACTATATGATTGAATGTACGCACCAATGGTAAACTACAAAGGGGGGCAAGAGGACGGGTACTGGTTGCCACCCATTGTAGCCTCGTGGCCGACATACACCGTGTACGGTCACGAGGCTATAATGAGTCACGACACGAAAAAGATGTTGTTAGCCACAAAGAAAGAAGAACAAGGGCTTGAGATGGAGGGCCCCAATGGAGGTACACCGTGACCATAATGCATGGCAATCATGATAGTGTGCCGTCCGAATTCGGAAGTGGACGCCTTGACATCATATCAATTCCGATCGCATCTTTGTCCAGTACAACATCGATGACTTTCCAAGTCAAAGAAGTCGCCACTAAACCATTTGAGGGCCAGAAGCCAGGTACTTCTGGCCTAAGAAAGAGGTATGGTCTCCCGATTCTGTATCCATCGTCATCTAACCACTGCTCAGAGTCAAGGTTTTCCAGCAAGAGGTTGGGGGCAATCCGATCTTCAACAAGGCTGAATAACTGACCGATCAATACCTAGCACTACACTGAGAACTTTGTACAGGCCATATTTAATTCCATCAAAGCTGAAGGCGTCACTCTCGTCATCGGTGGCGACGGACGCTACTTCTCTCCAGAGACTGTGCAAACCATCCTTCGGATCGGATCCGCCAATGGTGTGGGGAAGTTTATCATAGGACAAAACGCCATTCTGTCGACTCCTGCCGCGTCGAACGTCATTCGCAAGTACAAAGCAGATGGTGGCATTCTCCTTACTGCCAGTCATAACCCTGGAGGACCCGATAACGACTTCGGAATCAAATACAACGTCTCCAATGGCGGACCTGCTCCAGAGAATGTCACAAATAAGATTTACGAAAAGACGAAGACTATCCAGAAATACAAGGTCATCGATGCACCATCTGTAAGCTTTAATCGTCTTTGTTAGATACATGATCAATTAGACCTTGTCTACTAGGTTGATCTTTCCAAGATTGGAGAAGCTACATACGGTCCTACGAAGATCTCAATCATAGACTCAGTTGCAGACTATCTTGTGCTTTTGAAAGATATCTTCGACTTTCCCTTGATCAAGTCGTTTCTGGAAGCCCACCAAACTGATTATCGTGTGTTGTTCGATGGTCTACATGGCGTGACTGGACCATATGCCAAAGAAATCTTGGTGGGCGCACTCGGGCTTTCGGAAACCTCTGTTCAGAATTGTGTGCCTCTTCCTGATTTCGGCGGAGGACACCCAGATCCTAACCTAACATATGCCCACTCACTTGTCGAGGCCGTGGAAAAAAACGGAATCGAGTTTGGTGCCGCTAGCGATGGTGATGGCGACCGAAACATGATCTACGGGAAGGGTGCTTTCGTCACCCCTTCCGATTCCGTAGCTATAATTGCGAACTGGGCTCATGTTATCCCCTACTTCCAGAAGACTGGTGGCATCAAAGGCTTGGCGAGGAGCATGCCAACAAGCAAGGCCATCGATCTTGTAGCGAAGAAAAAAGGTTTGGAGTACTTCGAGGTTCCGACCGGTAAAGCTCTCGTACATTTTGCTCTGACCAGAGAATCTAATTGCCGTGTTCTCACAGGGTGGAAGTTTTTCGGAAACCTTATGGATGCTGGAAGGTTGTCTATCTGCGGCGAAGAATCTTTTGGTACTGGCTCTGATCATATCCGGGAAAAGGACGGTTTGTGGGCCGTTGTTGGTTAGTTTTATCATACGAAAGTGCCGAGATAATATCTCAAATAATCTCCACAGCTTGGCTGAATATCATTGCAGCCGCAAACCGCGACTCTCCCAACAAACTTCTTGGAATCAACGATTTGCTGCAGGCTCATTACAAGGAATATGGTCGGTCCTTCTTCAGTCGCTACGACTATGAAGAAGTATCATCTGAGGGAGCTCATGCCCTGGTGGCGCACATCAACGACGCCTTGAAGTCCGAGTCACTCATGAACACCACTCACAAATCGAAGTCCTCGACCGAGTTCACCGTCTCAGGCCTTTACAACTTTGAGTATACTGATCCCATTGATAAATCTGTATCGTCGAACCAAGGTCAAGTGATCACGTTTTCTGATGGATCGCGTGTTGTCTTCAGACTAAGTGGAACGGGCAGCCATGGAGCAACGGTACGGATGTATGTCGAGCGATACATGCCACCCGAGGCTGGTGCTGCTGAACTTGCACGGGATGCTGCAGATGGTCTGAAGGATCTGATCGAGGTTGCTCTGGAAATCAGTAAGTTGAAGGAGTTCTTGGGCAGAGACAAGCCAACGGTCATCACGGTAAGTTTAAACACAATTCATTCTAGATTCAACATAGACTAACGGTATCAATTAGTGAAATCGTGATTCGCTAGATAATCTGCCTTTGAAGTGCCTGTAGACTGAATGCCCCGAGATCCTCGTTATTCAATGTAAATTTGACCCGGCAGGAGATCTTCACTCTAATATGGGCACATGTTTGATCCTGGAATTGCGGACCAATACTCAACTGGTGGTGCAATGAGGGGAAGTACATATCATGATGTACAATGTATCTCTCACCTTCTCCGAAGGCCGCCGTGGGCCACGTGATAAAAGAAGTGATATGTAATCGTTAAGCTTCAGATCCCCCTTTAGCTATTTTTCTGACGGGGAGGACTATAGCGCGACCCCCCTGAACACACATGCAAAATGCATTTCACCGAGTGTGCGACTTATCCGCGCATTTCGCCATCAGATGGAGATCGAGATAGCACTTTGTAAGTCACGGTGGAGATATCTCAAGCCCACCCAAGCTAGATTCAGATTTATTGTGTAGAGTCTGAGTTCACGGGGCAAAGAAATTCCGAGTTCGGATGCAAATCATGGACCTCCATATGGTAGCCTATGTGTAACCGAATCACAGGAATGCGGGGGTGTCAACTCTTTGCCAGATGATTTCTACATACATAGCAGAAGCGGAAGAGCATGGAAAGGTATCCAATAGAGCAGAGGCAAAAGACCGCGTCGTAAATTTTCATCAAGTTGAGGACTTTGGTTATTTCAACCATGTCAGTGGTCACTTCTACATCAGGAACACTAAAAGTGCGGAGAAACAGATCGACAAGAATGCCCAATCAAGCCTAGACTTGAGATAAATTAAAGGAGGGGTTTTCGCAGTAGAATTCTTCGATACATCATGTGATATAACCGACGTGATGGCAACTGCGATGGAGGCGCAGCCAACGATGACAATTGCGACACTATGGATTGAAATTGCACTTGGGAGAGAATATGTAGAGGTCTTAGATGTCAACGTTCAACGTTCAACAACGATAGCAGACTCGGATGTGGTACTTGTAGATCACGCTTTCTCGGTTATGAGCCCCCCACATATAATGATCGTACATAGCCATGGCGAACCCTGAAATAAGAGTTGCTAGGAGTACATAGAGAGAAAATGAGGTCATAAAAGGGAAGAGGAGAGAAGGTCATGTATTCACCTCGGAAAAGAGTGAACGCGGAAAGAAAGGTAATACAAAACTGAAAAATCCAGGCTGTGATTAGAAAGAAAAAGCGAAGCGCTCGGTGTCTATGAAAGAAAAAATCGCAAAGGTCGAAAGTATATGCAATCAACATTTTGTACAACATACCAGAAATTTCATTTCGGAGAAAAACTTAACCTCTACAATCTCCCTCTGTCCTGACCTTGAGCAGCGTCTCCAAATACTTCCGCAAAAGATGTCCCTATCTCTGGGATCATATCCTGCGTGACAACCCCTCGACCTTCCTTGTGGAATGCACGTCGGCTGGCAGTTCGCGTTACCAAACTACCTCCCACTGCTGCTAAAAACGGCATTCTTGAAGCAGCTATTTCACCTGAACTATCACCACTATAATTAGTAACATATGGGAATAAAAAAGCGCTCTCACCCAAAGACTCCATCCTCATAGCATTTACCCCATGCAAGGAATGTCCCGACACAACCGCTGAGGACGTCACCTTGTCCTCCGCACCGTTTCAGTCCTCCCTCGACATCGACTTCTACACTTTCTTCTGCCTTCTCTTTTTCCTCATCTGCTCCATCTAGCTTACTTTCCTTCAAGTTGGCTGCTTCGCCTGTAGTATCGATAGCGATCAGGTCTTTGGCTCCCTTCTGTAGTACAGTGACACCGCCGAGAGCGCGAGAGACGAGGCCCGCTCTCTTGGTTGGAGGAGTTGAAGGGTCGATACCGACTTGTTCACTAAGTCGCTTGAATTCCACGACATTAGGAGTAACAACAGCGCGTCGATAACCTCGTATAAGGGAAATGTCTTTGCCGAGAATCCAGAGAGCATCGGCATCCAAAACAAGAAACATTCCTTGCTTCCGCGCAAGTGAGAGTGCCAGTTTTGCAAAAGATTCCATATAAGGCTCACGCCCAAGTCCTGGTCCGATGATGAGGACATGTAACCGCGTCAGAAGAGATTCTAGCGAAGACTTGACATCGTTGGGCGTCCTTGAAGAACTGATTAGCGCTGGCAACATAGGAAGAGAAACATTAGTACAAATCTTCACGGAGAATGGGATGTACAATAAGATCAGGTGAGTACGACTTTATGGCCCCTGCAGCAGTCGGAGAGCAGATGACATGAGACAGGTCTGCGCCCTATCCATTGGTTTATCACCCAGTAGGATATAGGATAAAAGGACATACAAATCTCAAGGCTGACATTGCAGCAAAAAACGGCGCGCCGGTGTAGCTGATGTAGCCAGTTAATGGTTGGATTTGTATGTCTCGTGCCTAGGCTTACTCAAGGGCACCTCCGAGAACACCAACGCGACCTATGTATAACTGAATGGGCCAGAACTTGACTATACAACTCTGCACATACCAGACTGGCCCTTATGCAGAGATCCATCAAGGGGAGGTATGAGACGCTTGAGGTGCTCGAAAATCTGGCGTGGGATGGGCATTGTCGTCACGGTGGTCAGCGGTCAAGCGGAGTTGCTG
>JAGGAW010034377.1:17607-56453 GCA_017657375.1 Termitomyces sp. T27
CGATAAGATCCTTGATCCGAAGATAAAGGAATGTCATATTCTAGAAATTTGCCTCGTTGTGCGTCGACACTGCAAGCAGGCGCCCAGTCTGACTCCCGGCGACAACGTGTAGATGCAAACGAATCACGAAGACTCACAAAAGTGGGCAAGTGTTGTTCCTCTGAGACAACGTGACTCCTCGTACCCGAATAGACAATGGCCAAATTCAAAGGGGCTGTATATATATTCCCCTCTTATCTCTTTGTTTCTTGTTGCCCCCTTTGCGTCCGCCTTGTATTAGCATGGCGTCTATACTCGTTCCCACTCTTCAGAAGGCCTTCTGTGGCCTTATTGACACAGAACGGTCTTCGAGCCCAACCCCGACTGATGAAACATCCGCCACACCGGTTTCTGCACCTTTGCCTGCTGATTTCTCCTCGTTTTTGACCTTTTTGTTCTCCTTCTCTGCACTTAGAGACTGGTTGAAGCTCTTTTTTATCGGGGGTTTGATTGAAAGCGTTCGACGCCTTGTCTTTTCGGGTTACAACAAAGCTTATAACTCCTTTTTCGTCACCGCCACGTTCGTAGATGGGGATGACAGCTACGGTGGGTCAACAAATCTACTTGCAGCTTCATCCGTCTGACAGAACGAGCAGATTGGATGATGGTGTGGCTCTCAAAGCAACCTTCATGGTGTACGTTCTTTTCTTTTACCAACTGATCGCTTAATAACATTTCATCGTGCAGCCGAAGCCCGCGAGCTTCAGATTAGTACACGAACATTTGGATTAAATAGCTCCGCAGTCATCGTTCCTGGTGAGGAGGAGGATGCAAGTGCACTGGTCAACGGCGATCGCAAACTCTCCTATCTCCCCACTATCTCGACCTCCCATTCCTTTTTCTACAGAAGGCGTTGGGTGACAGTCACTAGAAGCTTACAAAATACGGGATACTACAACAGACCTGAGGAACATTTGACGATTAGGTTTGTCTTCTCGTGTGGGATCTACGATGAGTCTCATCTTTTTGATAGGATCATGACAAGACATCATCGGTTCTTGAACGAGCTTTTACTTGAAGCAAAGAAAGAATATTGTGCTGCAAAGGAAAACTCCATATCAATATATGTTTCTGACTCGTGAGTCTACAGCAATCTTCTGCCAATCTACTTCTCATCGGTAGTAAGTAATAGGTCCAGTGACTGGCGGCATATTGCTACGCGCCCAAAACGCCCACTTCATTCTATTGTTCTTGACCCAGGTATCAAAGATCTCTTGATCGATGATGCTCGTGATTTTCTTGGGAGTAAATCATGGTACTCAGCCCGAGGGATTCCGTTTCGTCGCGGATATCTCCTTGTAAGTGTGGTCAATTCCTGTGCCTGGCTACCGCTGATTCTTTTTCTATAAGTATGGTGCCCCGGGATCCGGAAAAACGAGCATCATCCACAGTCTTGCTGGTGAGCTCGGGTTGGATGTTTTTATTATTTCTCTGTCACGGGCGGGGATGGATGATACAGTGCTGAGTGGGCTAATATCTGAATTACCGGGTGAGATCTAGACCATCATATTTCCACATTGATTCTTATTCTTCTTACAGAGAAGTGTATTGCACTGATGGAAGACATAGACGCTGCATTTTCACAAACTGTGAATCGAGATGAGTCTAACGATGAAAAAGTACCACACGGTTCACCGGTGCACGAAAAACCAAAGCAAAGCCCAAGCAGGTTCGTTTGAGCAGCATATGTATATGCCTATCTTCTTTCTGACCGTGCGAGACAACAGAGTCAGCCTAAGCGGCCTTCTTAACGCTCTTGACGGTGTCGCAGCACAGGAAGGGCGTATTCTCTTTGCCACGACAAACAAATATGACTCTTTGGACCCTGCTCTTTGCCGTCCAGGTCGAATGGACATCCATATTGAATTCAAGCTCGCGAGTAAATATCAAGCTCATGAATTGTATCAACACTTCTATCTACCTGACAACGAAGATGAGGAGGTTGCTGATGTTTCGGAGAAGGAGAGTGTAGACTCTGGCTATGGCTCACCACGGAGTGCTCCCCTCATTGAATTGGACCCAGATTCCGATGCATCAAAGACTACTTCGTGCACGACCACGCCGCCCACAGCACCCACAGAGAAGGCTGTCATGCGGGGTTTCTCACATGTTGAGCGCGCTCCGAAATTATCTCGCGCTCAAATACTGCAGCTTGCTAGCCAGTTTGCCGAGGCTATTCCCGAACGTAGCTTGTCCATGGCGAACCTCCAAGGCTATCTGATGGCCTACAAGACCCGGCCGTTCGATGCTGTCAAAGATATAGCAGTTTGGGTAGAAAAGGAACGTTCAAAGGCGCCTCCTGAAATTAAACCAGATAATGCCTAACCTTTTTGCCGCCCTCATTTCTGTACATATCGAATTCGGACATCATGCACTTATCAAGGACCATGGAGTGCAGGATGGAGTGCGGGATACTCGGGTCATATGGACCTGCATCACTCTCAAGCTGCAGTCAGGAGCCATCTTTATTTGGAATTCATGATTCCACCCCATGGATGACGTTGTTACATATTAGTATACCCACCTAAAGAACATCTCCATGTTTACTTATTCATATGCTGCGCCACAGGCGGCTGCACCATAATAATAGATTTGTAAACCTTTCACATACTCGTTCTGCTCTCTAGAGTTCTTGGTTCTAACATGAACATGAAGAGTATTGCAGCTTTGATTTGAAATCAAAGCTGCAAGTTGACAAGAAATAAAGGGTGTAATAGTAACGATCATCAACGGCCCCGCACGAGAGATAACAAGTATCATATCAAGTCCACAAGATCAATACGGATAGGCGTGGTAACCTCCCGCTGAAACACTGGTCGGTCACCTTGCTATTGATGGTGATGCACGTTAGATGTACATACTGTGAGTAGTCATGTGTATTCCTTGTGGTACTACAGATTACGCGAATAGAAAGCCGATGATAAGATTGACTAGGACCAGTATACCTACTTGACATTTACCAAATCACCACAGCGCTCGTCGGACTGACGAGAGGAATTCCAATCGTGAGATGAAACTCCCATCGACGTATACGCTTCCGACAGCAAGGTATGTTGACATTGGGAAGACCGTGAATGGTGACTTGGTTCTAGCTTGTATGGACTTGGAAATCAAAGATATGGATTATCTCAGACTATCTCTGCGCATCCGCTTACAGGTGATCTTGCTGTTCTGAGAAGATGCGAGAGTGTTGTACTTATGGACACCCTCTTCAATTGCTCAGCGTATTATCACATGACCGTCTCTGTTTCTTCCACTGCTCTGTTGTACTTGCAATAGCTACAGGACAATTCTCTTTGTCTCTATCAACTTGGTTTTCCCGAAAACTGAAGTTGTGCAACACCAGGGAACCGAGTCTCTCCCCCTGATTGTCTATATTCCAAAGGTTTCAGAGAGATCACCTTACCTACCGGGGCGACGACTAGCGGCGATTGTGATCCTGATGCATGATCAAACTTGGCAAAGAAAATGGCCGAGCGAAACCGTTCCTCGCTTGAGGTTATCCGACCACTCCTATAAAAGAGTAGATATGGGAGACCAGGAACGGCATCTTCGTTGATGTTGACCCCTCCCCCCCTCTCTCACTGTGTGCAGGTCCCAGCCACGAGCAGGTTCTCGTTCCGTTTTCTCCCTCCAAGAACTGGATTCTTGTTATCATAAGACTAACCCTACTACAATGTTGACCTTCCCGACCCTTCTTATTGTTGTCATTTCGGTCGCAAGTCTAGCGCGTCAAGTTGTTGCTGCTGGAGCTCCCATCCCCACACGTCGATCTCGGGTTCCTCGAAAAGACAATTCGGTTGGGAAAACATGGACCCGAGTTGACAAATTCCAAGGAGAAGATTTCCTGGAGTAAGTATATCTCGAATTTTGGTAGGCGTATGATCTCAATCGATTGGATAGCGGCTCTTGGAATTTTTTTGATCAAGATGATCCTACTCATGGATTGGTAAATTATTAGGATGCCCATAATGCTAAGTCTAAAGGTCTTGCTGTGGTTCAAGATGGTAAGCTAATTTTGTCTGTGGATGACAAGACGCAGCTCCGCCCTGGCCACCGACGCGACTCGTGAGTGTCACAGCCCTTCATCAGAAAGCTTTATCTGATCCTAGGCTTGGAGCAGAGTGAGGATCAGCACGAAGAAAACGTACAACGGAGGGTTGTTCATTGCTGATTTCGAAGCCATGCCCTACGGTTGTAGCGTTTGGCCAGCCTGGTGGAGTGTTGGTCCCAATTGGCCACAAGGAGGTAGGCTCAATGTGTTTCCATGACCACTGGCACATCCTGGCTTATTATGGTTTCAGGCGAGATCGATATATTGGAGGGCGTGAACCTCGGCGATACCAACCAGTACACACTTCATACGGGCGCTGGTTGTTCAGCTGACAGCAGTGTAAAGGCTACGGGAAAGTCATTGGGAACAACTTGCGCAAGCAGTGGCACAAACAATCCTGGCTGTGCCTTCAAAGATTCGGACCCCCGAAGTTATGGTGAAGGTTTCAATGGCGCTGGAGGTGGCGCTTTTGCGCATCTTTGGGACTCGCATGGCATCAAGATATGGCACTTCGCTCGAGCCGATATTCCTCGCGATATCACATTTGGAAAGCCCAATCCTTCGTCTTGGCCTACTCCAGCCGCATACTTTCCGACGTCCTCTTGCGATATATCCCAACATTTCCATGACCACTCCTTGACAATTGACATCACGTTATGCGGAGATTGGGCAGGTGCGGCGTTCGGTGCTACCTGTTCAGGAAGCTGTCGAGAGGCTGTCGCAAATCCAAAGAACTTTGCTAGTAAGTCATCATTTCAAGTCCTGTTTCTTTGAGTTCTACCATGGCACTCCACAGATGCTAAATGGAGGATCAACTACATCGCGACTTATCAGTAAGTTGGGTTATAGGGTGCCAGTCACCTCAGATGTGACATAACTCAGATGTGAATTGTGTATGACGAGACAATGGAAATCAAAGGCTTCAACCTTCTGGCTGGTGGTGTCTTCGCTCATCTGTGGAATGATAATGGCATCACAGTGTGGCATTTCGCTAGGGGCCCAGACGACATTAACCAGAAGCAACCAGATCCGTCCACCTGGGGTGCACCCGTTGCATTCTGGTCTTCTACGGCGTGCAACATCGATTCTCATTTCCGTGATCACTCGTTGGTAATCGACACGACGTTGTGTGGCGACTTGGGAACAGCCACATATCCCTCGTCTGGTTGCGCCGGAACTTGCGCGCAGGCAGTTTCCGACCCAAATAACTTTAAATGTGAGCCTTGTCACTGCAGGCTAGACTTGGTGATTGACTGACCGCTCTTCTGTCTTGCAGTTGCCAAGTGGAAGTTGAACTACATTGCGGTATACAACTAATTTACTTATAAATCGTGTGATTGATACTGCATGAAGGCATTGTATCTGTATTTCTGTCATAGACTTGTTGTTGATGGCTAGATTGTTTGTAATCGTATGTCGGTCCTGAGTAGATGTCTAAAGATGAAACAAGGTGAGGGTGTAATCGCCAGATTGACAACATGGTACGTTCTTCACATGTAGCTTGCTAGACACGATCTGTCTCGTGCTCAGTATGAGCCACACTAGGTCAGAATATGGGCACATAGCAGCCATCGGGAAGTATCAAGGGTTCTTGTTCTCGAACAGCGGAACAGAAAGAGGAGACAAGAGACTGCACACAACCATGATAAGTATCGCCGTATCGCCCTGGGCATTCACCTCAAGGCGACTATTTTTCCAGAGCCAGAAGTGCATGGTCGAGCAGAGTATGGATTCGGAATCCCGTCCATGAGTATTGCCAAAGGATTCTATGGCAGAGCCTTTGAAAACCGCACCTAAAACAGGCTAAATGACTCTGTTATGCTAGTAGGACAACTGACCAAAAAAAAACGTAGCTCCGGCGTCTCCGATCTCGGGCCGGCGTCCATGTTGTCTGTCGGAGACCGCCGAGCTTGCTTGATTGATCCTCTTCCGTTCCGCTATCATCATGGATGAGGAGCGGCCGATTTCCGACAACTCTCCAGCTTGGCCACGAAGAGCTTCTCGCGTATGTCGTTCTTTTACCCTTCTGACCTGATTCTCATCCACCCTAGGCATGTGCTAACTGCAGGTTGGTTTTTCTTCCGATATGCTGTGTTGTCCATGTACTGACATCTCAACCAGACGTGACAAAATACGATGCGATGGTGCGAGGTAAGCTTTTTGAGCCATCAGAGAGGTTTTACCTTAGCGCATACCCGTAGACCGTGTGCTGGGTGTATCAAAAAGGGGTTTAGTGCAGATCAATGTGTTGATGGATGTGATCCCTGCAGGCGGGCGCGTGTTCGCTGTGAAGATGGCAAACCGTGCCAACGATGCAGGGAGATGCAACTTGAATGTTTGGAGGAAACTGTTTATCACGCAGCACGATCGGAATCGCCTACTCTAGCTGCTGCAAGGCCGATGCGCACTAATGGGACTGAACGAGCCAAGTTGGCGTGCACGAACTGTCGCAGAGACAATAAGAAGGTACGTGGTTTCATATTTTGAGACTGGCGCCATTCAAATGTCATTTAGTGTGACGACCAACGCCCTTGCGCACGATGTGTCTCTCGCAACGAGGAATGCGTACATGTCAGTCGTGGCCCCAAACTTGTGAAACTTAGGTGCGAAGCATGTCGAAAGGATGGCAAACGTTGCGAAGACATTCGGCCGTGCTCCAATTGTGTTGAATCCGGTCTGCCATGTTCTACGCAACCCCGGAAAGGTAGAGGGCACGGCACTCGGGTCAAAGCGGTAAGCGCTTGACACCATTCATCTGGTTCAACCTGCTTAGACAACACGACACTTTTGTAGGCATGCGTGAGCTGCAGGAAAGCCTAATTAGCCCTTCTACCTTGAAATGACTGATTCTTTGCATAGGCGTGATAAGATTCGGTGTGATGGTGTCAGGTAAGCCTTGCCTCAAGCTAAGAAGGGTCATATTAACAGCTTTTTTCAGGCCATGCGCTTCCTGTGTGCGGAAAGGATTAGAATGTGTTGAACGTGCATGCAAGAATTGTTCTCGTGAGGGACGGGCAGCAGAATGTACACATAGAAAGGCTCAGGCTGCTGCCATGGCCGAAGCAGGTGAGCTCTTGAGGTGGCCCATTCTTCCACCCGATTTGACATTGCTATTTGTAGCAGCAGAGGCCCAGGACAATCAACATGATGACCACCGTTCACCATCTGCTGACAAAGAGTATTCTTCTCAGCCGCCTTTCCAACAACGTCTCCATCTCCCGCCTATCTCTCACCCATCGTCGTATCCTCCTCCGCCTCCACATGTCATGTACCCTCCAACAAGCCACATAAATCATTTGGGACCGGCGTCGCATTACTACTACCCCCAGCAGGGCATGATCGGTCCTGGTCAGCCTCCGCAACCCATAATGCAGCCCTACATGCAACATTCCCAGAGTGATCAACGTGTCGCATATTATCCCGCTATTGATCCCAACATCGACAAAGAACCGCCCGCTGGAGGATTGAGCACGTTTTCCAATAATTTGACCCACGGACAAACCCAGAATGCCGGCCCTTCCGCTTCAACTAGTCGATAACTTTATGAATCGTCCTAGATTACCCTCAGATGATGAATTTGTATCTTGTAGCTTTATGTCTTTTCTTTGCCGATGCAGACTGTCGAGTATGTATGTATAGTTTCAGTCAAACACAATTGTAGTTTTGACCATCCGACATCATCATCGCCAAAGTGCTCGCTAGCGATGACAAGCGAAAAGACTATTTACATCTATTTTGCAACGGCCTGGAAGCCATTCAAAGTGCTTTTATCGTGAAATGGTCAAGCGGCGCGTCTACCAGATGCTCTAAAATTGTCTTTTATTTCCTTGCTGCCTTACGCCTCACATTCCTTTCTTTTTTCTTAATCATTTTCATGGATAAGGTCCCCTCGTCCCCGGAAAGGTCAGATTCCAGAGTTTGGCTTATATCATTAACGTCAACTGAAGGCTGGTATTATTTTCACAGGCCACTAGTCAAAGTTACCTATTTGGAGAGACAAAAGGTTGGGACTCGTCGACATTTGTCTGTAGCCATCTCTCATTGTTATACAGAGGAAGCGAAAGATCACGGAGACTACCGAGTACGTAGCCTGTGCCATTGACCCGCTGAGATACTTGACATAGGAGGCCCGCAGTGATCCGTCACACTCAGATTCTACCTCTGCTAACGTTCCCCCGACTACGAGTGAGAAAGCAAAGAAGATCATGAAGTTTGACACCATGACGGTATGTAAGAGCGTATATACAGCACCCAGAGCCTAACTGTCTACAGGCTCCCGAAAGTAAGGGCGCGTCGAAGACCGACAATCAGTAAGTTGCGTCAACTTCCTCGCTTCTACTTCGTGTTTAACCCTATCTCAGTCTTCCTGGTCCAGCGCCGAAGCGTGCTCGACGTGATTCCGACGAATCTGTCAAGAGCACGGGGTCTAAGAAGAGTCAACATGCCCGGACTGCATCCTCTATCTCTGTGAACCGTGCCCAACCTCAGGCCCCGGCCACAACATCTGTTTCAGTAACCCCTAAGAAACCAGTCTCTGCTGCCAGTGCGAAGCGTCCTTTTTCACGGTCCGTTTGACCCTTATATGCTGAACGCATACTGATATCTTGTGTGTAGGCGAACCACCTCGCCAGATACTGACGTAGACGATAGTGCGTCAATCGCTGATTCCATAATCAGCGTAGGAAGAATTAGGCGAAACGAAGCTCAACGACTGGAATATTTCAAGAATGAACCTCTTTGTGGTGCCTTGACAAAGGATAGCGCTGAATGTAAACGATGTGGCAAATCTGTCCGTCTGGGTGGTAGGACAACATATAGAATTCGTCCCTGGGAAATGCACCGCGCTAAATGCGACCAGATGCCTGTGTACGTGTGTTCGTTTCCCACTCCTTCAATATCTGACTCAGCCAATCCTTCTAGGCCTGCGGATGATGACCCGGATGACGATGCCCAAAAATCGAAACAACGAGCTAAGACAGTGGAACAGCGAATTGCCATTCTAACCGCCGATCCCGCTGTCTCGTCGCTGAAGCCTCATGAAGTCTTGTGTCGCAACTGTGGGACTTGGGTTCGCTTGTCCACCAATGTGCCCTACAAAATTGCGAACTGGAGAACCCACACCCTCACTTGCCAGTCCTCGACGCAGTGTGTCCATCTGGTAATCTATTATTCGATTTTTTGACCGAGATCTGTGCCAGGCATCAACCAAGCGACCGTGTCGCGGCAGCGACGAGAAAATTGCGACTAGTAAATGATTCTCAAGTCAAATCGTTCACCGAGCACGAGGTTGTTTGTGCTTACTGTGACAGTACAATTTCTTCGAATTCGAACGGTGAGGACAAGTACCAAGGCGAATACAACCTACTTGCCTGGGCAGAGCATAAAGTCACCTGCACTCAGTGAGTCGCCGGGTTAATACTGTATCATCGATTTTTTGACGTTGCACAGACCTCATAGTATCTCGCCGAAAATTCAAAAGGCATCAACACTTCCAGCTATTGCCTCAGATGTCTCGACAGTTCCGTTCCCCGGACGACCTCCTCCCTCAATTGCATCTGTTGCATCCACAGAAGCTACACTCATAGCATCCGATTCCAAGCAAACTCCAAGTACTCCGGGCACCAAACGCGCCCGCGAAGACGAAGAGAGTGTTGACGGTGCACCAGATAACACAATGTCAAGACCAACCAATCGCCCACGTACTGCAACCCATGAAGAATCGCCCAAAGAACCCACAACAGCGGCTGGTTGGCTTGCCCTTCCCTTCCAAGCATTTATCCGAGGTTTCAAGGAGAACCTCTCACGAAGTTAGTAGTATGTATACCTTTCGCTTATACCTTTGTCTCACGCATGGGGGGATAATTTTCTCGGCCCTGTTTCTCGAAATACGTGTTGTACTTCTGGATACACCTTTACGCTGCCCATTATAATGCTATTTCAGGCTCCACGCACTTGCCACGCGTCGTCACTGCCGTTAAGTCGGCTGGAAGTTTCTGTTTCGACCCTTGAGGTAGTCGGGCTTTGCCGCGCGCGTGGAGCTTATTTGCCTTTGAGGCTTTCTGAATGTCTACCTATGTCTACAAGAACTCAATCCTCTTGAACGAAAGTAGCAACCAAACTTGTCCCCTCTGTACCCACGTCACAAATCCCATCAGTGATAATTGCTAAGGTCCACTGATACCCTGAGTAGGCTGTATTTTATTGTGCACTATCTACAGCACTGGATGATGGCGACCATCCTTCTGGGTCAAGCCCCCCCAGAGAGGAGTGTACGTTCGGTTTGATGCCTATTTGACTTTCCTCTATTGAGTTATCTACGTCATCCTAGGGGTTTCACAAGCCAATGTCTATTTCAATACCACATCTGTGAGTAAATCCAACGTGTACATGGAGCGACGGCGAAACTGAAAGACCCCCAACTCAGATTCAACGATGATAGTGACGATGACAGCCTTACACCCCTTTCCAGGTGTGTTTTGGTCCCTCTCCCTGCACGGTGATCAAACTACATTCAGATAATGCCAATAGTTCCGAGGATGAAGCGCCGGTGCCACACACTGAAGCTGAGAAGGCTCGTGAAAAGGAACTGTTACGGGACTCAATGGCCATCATCCTCAGCCCCTACCTTGTCAGATGTCGAACCTGCGGCTCGAATATCAAGCTCTCCACGAAGAGCCTCTTTGATGGCTGCCACTGGCGGACTCATCGGACCCGGTGTTTAAAGAAACATCCTGCGTCTACGTCCCCTACCCCGAAGAAACGGACCCCGAAGAAACGGATCCCAAGGTTTTCAAAGGCAAAGGCAAAGGCGCGAGCAAATCTCGATGTACGTTTTGGCTCGTAAGCTTTGACAACTTGACCCCATCGACCAGATATTCTGCCTGCATCTAGATTCTCAGCTTGCGGCCACCGAGTCGTTCGAGCTCCGAAGAACCCGACACTCGGGCTCGTACCTCTTCTCTCGAACAGGATTCCGAAAGGGACTCAATACCCGTGTCCCAGGCCAGCCCCCTCCATTATGATTCATCCAGCCCACCATCCACGATACCCTTACCATCCCCTGACCCGGATGTTGTCTTTGAAGAGTATCTTTTTCGTACACATGGCAAGAAGAGTCAATCTTTCATCTCGCCACACTGGCAAGACTGGAGCTGGGATCAACTCCTTGTTCCCCGCTTCGTACTCGATCTCGATTTCGTCCCCCTCATGAACTTAGAGGAAGTCCTTGACGACGGCGACGATAGTACTTGATTCCACTGCCAGCTTCATTTCAACTGCCTTTGAGACCGACCCGGAATTACTGACTCATAACTCGCTTGAATATTCATTTTGCGTTTGTTCATTTTGGTCTACATATCATTCTCTCTATTCTACAACCAAACACCGCTTGTATCTATAATCTGGCATCTCTGGACCTGCTCATCTACTTGACGTAACTCCATTACCCATTACCGTAAATTAACCATTCCTTGTCATAATATCCTCTACAGTGGAAATGATCATGCATCGGTCATGAATCTAGTCACTGAATAACATTATTCATGCTCCATGGGCGGTGGTTTAACGATGCCGCTACGTAGCAGTTCTGCAACAATGGGATCGTTAGTGGCCTTCGACCCTCTGAGAGTAATCAATGTCTATTCGACTCATTAAAAGAATATCAAGGAGAATGCTCACAGTACAGTCTGTGCTACGTCCCTCATGATGGTTCCACTTGCCATGTCAATTTTTATGACCTCAGCAACGCCATCTGCACGAGTAGGACCCACGTTCAATAACATAACAGGTTTTTTCAGCTCAAGAGCATGTTTGAGCAATCTCATAACAGAAACTTGGTTCAAAGTCTTGCCTGCACATGTCACAAGCTACTGCATACCTATAAGCAGAATATGTGGCAAGAGTGGTGCCAATAATCAAGATTCTGTCCGAATCCTCGATATATCGATAGCTGAATTGATTAATCAGTTAAAGATACTGAACTCAGGGAAAAAGGACTTGCGATCGCTCTTTAATGTGCTGGGGGATGGATTCTCCAAAAAAAATCACTTCGGGTTTGTGCTGCAAAAGTCGGAGGTGAGAATCCGACAAGCGGATAACGATTGGCAAATCGCACGATATTATTTTTACGATGTTCTAGCAGACACGACGGACAATCCGGGATGATATAGTCGCTGTAGGACATACCCAAGCCTTCGATGGCAACCTTGAAGAGGTTGGATTGAATGAAAGTCAAAGGAAAAGAAAGGGTGCTTCGTACATCTCCATCTGGGTTTGTTCTTGGTTGAGTTGAAGTCCTTTCCATCTCATCCGCAAACTCCTTCCATCTCGGATTTGCGGTGGAGAGCCAATCTTGAAAAGAATCACGGTCTACAGAGTGTCTATATTTGCAGTGCACGCGCTATCGGCTTTATTATTAATGTTTTCGGGCATATATGATACGACGCACATGCAGTGTCCCGTGTAGCTCCAAAATAGATTGCTGTAATCTAACGGGACTCCAATAAGGACCAGCTTTCTGACATAGTGCCTTTTGGTGAAGTCCATCGACATTCTAGGATGTTTGAGATAAGGTTTGTTAGAAGGACAACCGATAGCTCACTTGGGTAACAATACGAGAGATGAACGAAGTATGTAACAGTGCAGCAAGTGCAAAATGGGTTGTATTAGGCCGGGCGTCGCGAACAGGAGGGTAACCCAGGTATGACCTCAGCCTGACGGGGCGTGTTCAAAGAGGATGGAGGGTGTTGAAGACTCTTACAGACCAATAACGTTGCCTGTAAATTAAGGGTATAGTCGGCGCTAATTCGTTTTCATAAACAGTCCTTCTCACCGAAAGGAGTGCCCTTTCTCTGTTTCATCTATGAGTTCATGGTAGAATATAGGTCTTGATCTTGTTATGCGCGTCAGTAACACGACGACGGTCTGCTTACTTGTAATTTGGATTCATATAACGGCCATCATTTCCTCGATACGCCCGGATGCCGGAGTCGACACTCACGCCTGCGCCAGTCAAGACAGCTACATTTCCCTTTCCTAAAAACTCAGCGAGTCTGAGAATGGCCTCTGAGGGAGAGATTGCTTTTGGAGGGGATACAGCAGAGAGAATGGCTTGTGGAAGCCCGGGGACAGAAACTCGCATGTGACTGTCAAAACCAAGTGCGACCTCGGTTAACTAAGCTTTATTCCGGTATTCCTTCCTGCATGCATCTCTTTCTCCTCATCATCTGTTCCAACAGACAACTACGATGAACCCGCCTCCAAGCGTTTTCCAGACACCCGGTTTTGCTCATTATTCCTTGGCATGGTCTCCGTTTCATAATAACCGCATCGCCCTTGCATCGTCGGCCAACTTTGGGCTAGTTGGCAATGGGCGTCTCCATCTGGTGTCTCTGGCTCCTGGACCAGCCGGTCTTCCTCTGCTGAAACTTGAAAAGTTGTACGTTGATTGGTTGTGCTTATCTCTCCAGACTGATCATCCAAGACGCCAGTTATGAAACTCAAGATGGGTTATATGACGCCGCGTGGTCTGAAATACACGAAAATCAGCTAGTGACTGCATCGGGAGATGGTTCGATTAGGCTATGGGACGTGATGCTAAATGTACAATTGATAATCTTGGACAATCACTCTTTGCTTATCCCCAAATGCTTTTAGGATCTACCTATACGCGCATGGCAAGAACACACGCGTGAAGTATTCTCCGTAGATTGGTCAAATATCAAAAAAGACACTTTCGCTTCATCGTCCTGGGATGGGACGGTTAAGTTGGTGTGTTTCTACCCCTTCACTATCAGAAGTCACTCTTATGTATTGATAGTGGACACCAGACCGGCCAAGGTCCTTAACCACTTTACAAGCTCATCAGTCTTGTGTCTATCAAGCCCTCTTTTCTCCGCATCAGCCCGACACCCTTGCGACATGTTCGACAGACGGAACGGTAAGGATATTCGACCTCAGGTCTCCTGCATATGTTCCCGCAGGACCAGGCAATAACAACTTCACGACTCCAATGTCGGCCGCAGTACTCACAATACCAGCATCCACTGGGGAAGTCTTGTCTATCGACTGGAATAAGTATCGGCCGCTCACCATAGCAAGTGGTGGTGTTGACAAAATTGTCAACATTTGGGATTGTCGAATGATCAAGCCTGGAGAGCTCAATCAAGTTGGTGGTGCCCGTGAAACGCAACTATTTGGCCACGAATACGCAGTCAGGAAAGTTCAATGGAGCCCTCATCGAGCTGAAATACTGGCAACAGCGAGCTATGATATGACCTGTCGAGTGTCCGTTGCTCCTTCTGTTCAAAAAACAACTTACCGATGATTGGATGGATTTACAGATGGAATACGGCTCCCACCCCTGGTCGAGCACAGTTAATGTACATTCATGATCCTCATACTGAGTTTGTTGTCGGCTGTGGATGGTCACTCTACGAGGAAGGTATTTTGGCAAGCTGTGGATGGGATAGTAGATTAAATATCTTTCGGGTATGAATGAATTGAAGCTTTAGACTCATGGACGGTCATTTCGAGGCCTGTTTATTGAGGGCTTGAGTTCTAAATACTTCTAAAAACGGACAATAGCTCGATCTTTGGTCAATCTCTAAAAGATCTTGCCAACCATAACGTCTGGCATATCGTGGTAAGCCAAAAACTTTAAACCGCTATTGTTTGTTACTACCGATTAGTAACAGATTTGCATTTTAGCCTGAACATGGAGTATGGGAGGATAGAGATAGACGCCGCTGATATCTTCTCCAGTTCATTGGAGACACTTTTTGATTACCAGCCAATTACACTGGCCTCAGCGGGTTCCATGTACACATACGAGTGCAAAAACCCCTCGTCTGAAGCTTGCGCCACAGATGCACCCGTAAAGGTTACACTGATTACACCTGACACGCTCCCTGAAAACTGGTCTCTGCACGCGTCCGATATCTGGGTGTCGTCACACTATCTAGCAGATCACCTCGATCAGCTGTTCATCGACACATTTTCCACACGAGAACCCGCTGGTGAAAAAGTACGGATCCTTGAATTAGGTGCATCAGCTGGCCTCCCAGGGATATTGATTGCAAAGGCTTTTAACAATGTATCTGTTGTAGTCAGCGACTACCCCGACGAAGTGTTGATAAAGACACTGACTGAAAACATTGCACGCAATGGTGTCTCGCATTGTTGTGTCGCTGCGCCGTATGCATGGGGTTCTGACGCTCCTATCACCCGTGACGGTGGTACTTTTGATATTGTGGTTGCGGCAGATACATTGTGGAATCCTACTCTACATACAATCTTCATTCGAAGTCTACAATCAACGCTCAAGAGGTCACCCTTTGCACGTGTACATCTTGTTGCCGGCTTGCACACTGGCCGATACACTATCCAATCTTTCCTTGACGCTGTCCAGGAGGCTGGTTTTGACATCGAAAGTGCTCTAGAGAAGGAGGTGAAAGGTGATCAAGAAAGGACTTGGGATGTAAATGGTGATAATGATGACAAAGACAGGAGACGGTGGGTCGTATGGATGGTATTAAAATGGAAGATTTGATTCGCGATCTTTTCGAGGCTGCCCTCATCCTTGCCAACTGTTCCAAATCTGTTTTACAAAGTTACCAGGCGACAGATGATTTTCACCCACTTTTCTAAATTTGATTCAGTGATACTATCACTACAGAGGTACTTCAGGACGTGGAGGCTAACAATACATGGTACCGATAAAAAATTTCTTTGTAACTTCTTCAGAGTTTCGTCAAACTCTGGGAAATTTTCAATGAATTACAGTAGTGACTCAATGGTGCGTGCGGCCATCATGATGGGAATGTGACCGTCCCGTCGAGCGTGGCACTCCGAAGGTGAGAATGTTGACAGGCTTGGAGTCGTCATGATTGTTCTGGTGATAAGATGTAAGAAGGCATCCATACGCACTTGCCAGCTGCCACTTACCAAAAACAAGACGATATTATCCTCAGTAAGACGAATATCTTCAATTTGGCGACCATCCACGGTCTTAGGAGGCAACTCACGACTGCTTTCGTTTGGAACAAGAACGCAGCGTGGGCCAACCATGGACCAGGTACGTGTCTGAACACAGCTCGAGTCAGGGAAGGGCGCGAACTCAATCAAATTGAGCCTAGACACAGGAGCACGAGGCCAATGGCGAGGTGCATTCTCCGCGAACACGACACGATTTCCGTTAACATAAGGGCCGAGGATAGCTGGATGGGCGTCGCGAATGAGGCAAGCCTGGCTCCACTCCTGCCAGGATATTCGAAGACGATCTTTGCGCGAAGTGGGCCGGAAGAACGATTCATTGACTATAAGCCAGTTCCGGGCGGATGGGCCTCCATTAGGAGAAGGCGTCTTGACTACGACGAGGATCACGCGTCTGGAAGGGTCAGGATAGAACATAGCTTCGGATGGGGAGGATTGATCAGTCAATGGAGATGTGTTGGGGCTGAACCCGATGGTAGACCTCGCCCATGTCTCAGGAAGTTCATAGTCACGCTCAACGACCACGGCGCCAATGTTCGAAATGTTGTAAAGACTTAGATACGGAGGACCACAACTGCGCCGGACAACGAGTAGACGATTCTCGCTGAGAAATTGGATATCGTCATCTTCCAGCCACTGTTTCGAAGTCCCAGTAAGACTGTATCATGTGCACGGTTAAATGAAAGGCTTACCCCAGCTTGGAAGGTACGCCAATTAAGAACGAGGTGCTTGATCTTGCCACTGGAAAACTCGAAGGAGATGGACATATTATGCCCAGCTATAGCTATGGAGATGCTGGAAATGGAAACCGACCCAACATTGAAGTCACACGTGCCCCTGTAAGCCTTTGAATGCTTCTCAAACGTCCAAAGATCCCTAAAAGATAGGACGACACCAAGACCATTCTGAAGACTTCGAGGAATGTCAGAGGCTAATTAGTAAATGCAGAATTCAAAAGAGATTAGTCACACCTTAAGACGTGGCTGGTGACAATGAGGGACTGAGAACGATCAAGGGCAATGTTCTCAATTTCTGAGGTACGGAACTTGAGGTGGCGAGTCAGTGCAGGAGAGCGAGATGTCCGGCAAGATGGTAGTTCCGCAAGGTCAAGTGAATACTGTCCACCATGCACGCGGATCTGATGGAGGAAACCAGCGAAGACACCAAAGCGCGTCTGCGGGGCAAGAAGCATCTTGTGTTCATGGCCCCAGACCAATGAGGGCCAATCGTTCCTATATGTAGCCAGAAGTTGAAGACGTCCAACGGCGGGCCTGTAGGCATGGGATGCCGGCCCATCTTTCATTCCGGCTAAGGCAAGCTCAAAAACATAGTGAAGAGGTGAGTACTCCATAACGAGGGAATAAAGTCTCCTGAAAGCCTGAGTATAGAGTATTAGAGACTATATTTATCTTAGCAAAGGTGAGCAAAGGTCTTGCCTTGCAGGCACGCCATAAAGAGGTTGGATCTAAATAGCATAAAATCAGGATTAAGACATCGTTCGATATCTTATAGTGACGAGCATTCAGATATCGATGAGGAGACATGGCGTATTGGAGATCCTACCTTTCCGTATATGCGATTTTATACCAGAACCCATGGCTAACGAAAAGAAAAAGAAAGCTGTTTTGTTACTCAACATCAGCACGCGAACAGCCTCCAGTTGCTTGAATTAACGCGCTAAAAACTAAAATAAATAGCGCCCTACGCCTGTTGGTTGATGGGCTATTGTATGCGGCGCAAATCTTTTGTGAGTACGCCGGGTCCCATAACATGTTGTGAAGGATGTCATGTCAACGGATTTGAGTTGAGTAGAAGTCAGAAAGAGTTCGGCTTTGATAGACATTTTTCACGAGGCAGGCGCCGAAAGGACATTGCGAAGCAAGGAAGGAACAATAGGAGCCCGACGATAGGGTGGCACCTTCCCAAATGGTTCATATCATATACGGAAGGAGTGAACCAAGTGTAAGGACGCAATTCTGTACGAAAAGTCAAGATAATAGGACGAGATCTTCCATTGTACCTGCATGTTGCGATGGTGCCACTTGTAAAAGAAACGAGCGAGGACAGACAACCTTTGATATGTGCAAAGATATGAGATCGAGTATACCCGATCTGCTGAATCAGCGATCGAAAGCACACACCGCGCGATTCCTGAATTAGGACTTACTCCGAACCACGACATGGTCTGCAAGAAATGCGAGTCGGTAAGTCTTTGTTTACACTATCCGGAGTATACTGACCTATGTCCATAGAAACTATCAAAAGTTGCAGCCCCTGATCCCTTCACGTCTAGTTCCAAGAGTATTAAGGATGGAACAAGAAAGGTCGGCGAGAATAAGCTATTGAGTCGCCCAGGCAGCTCCAAGAACCGCTTTCAGGTGCGTGTAGCGCCTCTTTTGAAGCAGGATCCGAAATTAAATCCGCACAATAGCCTTACCAAGGAAAGTGTAAGGATTGCAAGCAACCGACGACTCAAAACAACGCAAAGTATTGTCATGGTGCGTCACTTTCCGAGCCCTTTTTTGGACTCACAGTTTCCGATGTGATTAGGCTGTGCTTACAAGAAGGGTCTGTGCTCAATCTGTGGCAAGAAAATACTTGATACCACAGGCTACGTGATGTCGTCCAAGTGATAAGATCTACGGACGGGGGCTTGTAATGTAATGAGCAACGGACAACAATGTATACTATTATCATACCACTCACCCACATATGCGAATATCCATTTCTCACTTGTCAGTATTCCAGGTCGCAAAGCAATGTAATTAAGTAGACATCATAGTACATTCTGCATAGATATGGCTAATTGTGAGCTAATTGTGGTATCAGTGGCATTGAATCAAGATGGCCCGACAGCTAATTCGGATAGTTCTCGTTGTCGCTTCTCCCAGATCTCGTCATCAATGGTGTTCATCGTCAAAAACCTCCAAACGTAGACGTGTTTTGTCTGGCCGAACCGCACCAAGCGACCAACTGCTTGCGTCTCACAAGCCTTATAGATCTCTTTTGATGGCGCGAGGAGGGGTGACAGGAATATGGCGTGGTTCGCGGACGTCAGATTTGCACCGCTGGCACTTTCATCCATAACGTTGAGGAGTAATACACGTTCTTTGCTGTCATTCTGGAATTGATCCAGGTTCTTGCTCTTCTGGTGTGCAGTACCCTTGATTTCCAAGAACTGGATTTTGTTGTAGGTGAAAGCTTCTGTCACCTTCTTCATTAGGTCGGGGAATTGCACAAAGACAAGAACTCGTTCGTCTTTCTTGACCTTGTTCCTAAGAATCCAAGTATTAACATTGACAGCAACCAAAAGAAAAAAAAATGACTCGCTTAATGAGGTCCACAATTTGTTGCAGTTTTTCACCAAAGTGCTTTCCTTGGCCATGACGAGCAGGATCATCGACACCCAACGTTTCCGCTCTGATTACATTGAGAACTCGAGCAGCAGCTTTGCATCCTCCCTTTCCAGCATAGACACACTCTTCGCTCTCGGCACGACTCTTGACACAATCATAACAACCCATGTGGCCACAAGACGATAGAACGGCTACATCGGCCATAGGAATGTCCTTTCCACCGCAATTCGGGCAGTCAACGACCGGTGGCTCTTCCCTCTGTTTCTGTAGGTCGCGAACAACACTGAAATATCGGAGGGAGCGGACACGCCCTACGAGCTCCTTTGTGAGACGCCTGATCTCGTGTGTTTTCTCTCGGTGCTCCCAAGCCCGTTCTTTCAAACCTTCAGTCCACTTGATATCCTTGGCATTCTTCTTGGGTTTCTCAAAACCGGCTTCATCAACTCCCGCTTCCTCGAGCAGTTGCATGACCATCTGCGATGCTTCGGTATCTTCGACGCCCTCCTCGCCACGGGACACCCGAATCCATTCGACGAACATGGACTCGGAACCTAAATAACCCAGACTTTTTTCGCGCTTTATGCCTTCCTCAATAGACCTGAGAAGATCAGCTTTGCATTCGTCAAGCTGCTTCTGCCTCTCCTTTACAATGACATCACACGCTTTCATTGCATTGTCATTGGTCATTTCGAGATCGAAATGCGAGCATCGTTTGAGTAAAGCTTCTTCAGCAGACCTGTACTTTGTCGATTAGAAATATGCCAGAAAGACGACACCCCACATACTTGCTCTCCCCAAGAGACTTGTTAAGACGGCGTTCTCGGTCGCTTTCTGTTTTCTTGCCTCTCTTGATGGTCATGTCCAAGGCGTGTAAATGATGTTCGAGTTCCAGATAGATCGCGCGTTCTGCCGCAGGAAGTATGACTTGTTGAATTTTCTCCGTCCATGGGATTTCGTCGATTTCGGCAATATTCTGACAGGATAAACATTGATAAATGACTTGAATCCTGTTTCTTAAAAGTTGACACACCTGCCGAACAAAACGATCTAGGAAACGCTGGCCTAGTTCAACACGATTAGCATGCCACTCCAGGCTGTGTACTTCGCGGAACGAATGAAACTGTTCCACAGCTACAACGAAGGTCAGATATTAGGCTCATCAGGATATACAATCAATGTGGCAAACCTGTCTGCTCCCTGCGACGTTTCTTGATCTCAGTGGATTGCCCTTCGGCATCGTCATCAACTCCTAGATGGAGATTTAAGAAGGCGGCGATTGTCTTCAATGCTCCGAAATCATGGATTGGAGGTGTTCCCGAAAGAACCCAGCTCCGCTCTGCAGTGATCTTGGTGATGAGGGAGTGGACTTTGCCATCTAGATATGTATACTCGTCGACAACCTTGCGCGCAAAGTGGAACATCTCCAACGGAGGCGCCTTCATACTGGTCCAGTCTTTCTGGACAGCTGGCATCTCGAGCTTCCAGGGGTCGCTATCAACACGTTTCTGTTTCTTGGCTGGACGCTTATCCTGATTGACAGCCTTGCGTTTGGTGACCTTTGTCGTAGAGCCATCTGTGTCGATGTTCATGTCGACGTCCGAACTTGAGGAGGTGGATTTTTTCCCATTGACTTTGGGTCGGGGAATGGCCTTGGGTTTTGCCTTGCCTTTGGCCTTCGATAATTTTCGCTTCTTCGCCGTCTCCTCGTCGTCTGAAGACAGTACTTCCTCTGCCGATTCCTCTGCCGTCTTTTCAGCATCAGATGCTTCTGATTCTGTCTCCTCACTGGAATTTGCTTCATAGTCAGAGGTATCTGAACTATTCTTCGTATTTTTGCGTGATGGCTTTGACATGGTTTTCTTCGAACTCTTTGGTACTTCCTGGTCACCCTCATCCTCCGAGTCACTAGAGACAACGAAAACGAAGGATTTTTTGGCTGAAGCACGTCGTCGTGTCTTGCGATCATCCTCAGTCTCGACCGTGGATTCAACAGCTTCAGATTCAGCTTCTGTTTCTGGAGGGGTCGAGGCAACAGACGGAGTGGCAGACTTCTTTCCATTGACCAAGGACTTTCCAGGGGGTAACGTATCAATATAGACCTCAACAATTTTGCCAGTGAGAGATGAGTCTTGACTGTTCACCGCCTTCTCGTTCTCCACCTTCATTGGTTTCGTTTCCTTTTCGACTCGGGAGATTTGTGATTTGGCTTTGGACTTGGCTTGAGTTTTTTCGACAGCCTCTCGGTAGGATTTGCCTTTCAAACGTTTAGACTGTAGTAATGCGGCGGCGGCGGCGGCGGCAGTGTTTTTAGCTAGTTAGTCTGATTTGAGCGTGCAGTCAAAAACATACAAAGACTCGTACATACCCTCTTCCTCGGCAACTTTGATCTGCTCTGCAACAGCTGCGGCGCCTTTGGTTTTCAGAAGCACTGTCTGCAACCTCAGAGAGGCAAGAACTTTGTCGAGATGGGCATTGAAATGACGTCCCTCCTTCCCAGGAAGCTCCCCAGCAGCACCAAGTAGTTGAAGATTCTCAAGATAGACATTACTCTTGAAGAGGTTGGAAGCCACGATAACAATATCAGCCTTCTTGATTTTGGCGATGGTAATTGAGTTAAGGTTGGTCACAGTTGAGATCACCTCGACCCTGAAAGAGTTGTCTCCAGTGAATTTTTCAACCTCATTTTTCCACTGGAGAGTTAAGTGGGGAGGAACGATAATGAGCGTGGCTTTAACAGGTATCTTTCCCGGGATGTCGCCCATCTTTCTGAATTCCTCCTTAACACTCGCAGAAGCACAGTCAATCAAACCCAACGTGATGGCAGTTTTGCCATACCCGACTTGATCAGCTAGTACACCCCCTCGAATATGAACAGGACGTTGGGCGCGACCCTCTGCCCTCCAACCGAGTGGGTTGAGAATGGCTTCAGATACCTCTTCCTCAATGAAAGGGGCCGCGTTGCGAGATTCTTGGCGAAGCATCCAGTCCAAAGAGCGTAATTGCTCCTTTCGAAGAGGGAGTACGAAGGACGGTGGCTGACTGTGCTCTTTGTCAAGTTTGTTGCTCAGAATGGTGAAAGGAGGATGATCAATGGTCGCAAGAGGAGAAAAGTTAGTATTGATCCTCCAGGACAGTATGGCGGGCTCGCTACGGTTTGCAGATGGCAGGCGTGAAAGAGCACGGTGAATGAGGGAAGGGATGTTGACTCCAATTCTGACAGTGCCGACATTGTTCTCATCGAGTTTGAGCTCTGTCAAGAATGGGGTCGGGCGTCTCTTTAGTCTTCGTTCGTATTCTCCAGCCTGAACGGGGTCTTCAACTGCGGCCACTTTTTTACCGATCTGCGTCCATTCTAGGGCTGGTGCAGTGGGAGCACATCGCTCACAATTCGAGAGCTCAGTCGGGGTAGCAACTTGATGCCAATCGACAAATTTCTCATTGACATGGCGAACTCGTTCCAATAGCCAGGCCAGTGCCTTGAAGGTACCGCGTTCATGAATTTTGTCGACTTCCTTCCATGTTCCCCGTGGCCACTCAGGACTAGCTTGACCATGAAAAGGGACTGTGCAAACAAGGAGAGCATTTGCATTACAGCATGCATCCTTAGAAACAGAAGGTTCAAGGGATTTCGCGGGCGTTCCAAAGGTGGCATTCACTGTAACTGAAGCCTGGATAATGTGTCAATTACATTCGAAACCGTTTCGCCACGTAGATTCACCTGAAGGTTGACTATATCGGTTGACACCCATTTCGAGGGTATACGACACAGAACATCTTGTTCACCTTCTCCATTTGACGACTGTCTCCAGGAGGTATCCAACTTGCTGATGATGGGTCGCGATTCACCATATTCGTATCGACGTTTGCTGATAGAGAAAACAAAACAATCTTCTGAGTCGTCTGTCCGATGAGGATCTAGGAACAGGAAGACTGGTGGTAATGCAGCCTCAGCTGTTGTAGCTTGCTTTTTGTGCAAAGCACCATTTGCAGTTCCACATTTTTCAAACAGATCATATGTCCCCGAGATGTCGCGATCGAAAAGCTCGACTTTGTCAGAGGGTACTGTGATTTGGAGGGCAGAGAACACTTTTTTCGTATTGAACCCCTCGCTGGCCAAACCCAGGCGTGCTTCCCATGAATCAACAAGCTCTCCAACGCCTTTGACTTGGACAGAGACGGAAGTTACATAGGGCAGGCCGAATTCCCACTGACCCGAGAGCAAATTGTCCTTAATTATAAGCCTGCCTATGGGAGACTCCAAGACGCGCCGGATCTCAGCATTCGCCGGATCAGATTCCTCCGGCAGAGCATAAAACCGCCATTCAGGTTGTTGAGGGTGTAACAGAAGCTCGAGAATCGCGAACGAGGAACGATAGACAGCGCTCCAAATTTCTTGACGTTTCGTCTCAACAAAACGAAGTTCAGATCCAGACGCTCGAATGACTGCTGCAGACCAGCTCGACCAGCGTTGCTCAGGAATCAAGACTTGTGCATTAAGCTTGAGGCCATCAAGTAATTCCTGAGTCACATTAGAGAGGGTGATGCACATCGGTAAAGTGGACTCGAGCTCCTTTGCGAAGTCGGAAGGTGGCAAGCGGGGATTAGCGATTACGTCGATTGGGACTGGATTATGCTCAGGACGGCCACCACATTTTTTGCAAGATGAGGCACCACAGTCTTGACATAGGAAAAGCGGCCGCTTTGTTATATCCAAGCGACCTTCGCAGGAACAGAGTCGAGCACTCTTTTCGGCATCCAACAGGAGGTTGGAGAATGAAACTGCTTTGGTCACGGAGAGATCAAGTGGTTCCTGCACTAATTGGTCCTCTCCTACAATCATACTGGCAGGGGAAGTCTCGACGACTTCGTCAACATCCATGGCAGTTATCTCTGAATCGTTTGTGCCCGCCTTTGTTTCGTAAGTCTGGGCGTCATCACCAGCTTTAAGAAGTTTCTTTCCTACCACCAAGGCAGCAAGAATACAGGCACCTACGACAGTAGTAGACATCGCGTTACCGGCGAGATCTGCCAACTGATCTTCACTTTCACGAGTAAGTAGGAGTTTGTCGACCGGAAGACCTTGCATTGATAGGGCTTCCAGCCCAACCATGGGCCCGCCTCGGTTTGTGATGTACGGAATCATAGATGGCGTGAGACATGGACAGATGCCGACTTTGTTGGAACCAATGGTACGGTCAACATTCTGTGAGAGATTCCAAACTATACTGTATCAAGGGGTCAGCTTCAGAAATCATCTAAGGGTGATTATGACCTACGTCTTGTAAGATGGATCAACTCCCTTAGTCGCAGAACGAAGTAGACTAATATCCATCAAGTCCCATACCCTCTCTACCTGGCCAACACCCCAATCTCCCCAAGCAAAATCGGGTAGTTTACAAAAGCCACCTGAAAACGGCGTTAGCATTCTTAGTAGTAGATCGATAGATGATCACAAACCTTCATCCCAACTGGTTAATGGGCGTTTTGCTCCCAATTCTTCCTCGATCCTAGCCCTCTGATGGCGTGATTCACAACGACTCCAATCTGTACGACCTGTTCGTCGATCAAGGGCATTATAACTCTCTTGAACAAGCTTCTGCCTTGCTTGATGTATACGGGGGTCGTCCGATGGAAGAAGGAAGGCATCCAGCGTTGATGAAGCGGGTCTCTTGAGCTTGTTCTTGACCAAGTTGGACCATTTACTAGGAATACTCGACCCTTTCTTATCGACTGCCACAAGGTAGCCTCTAGTCCGCGTATGAGGGATATAATACTGTTTGGTATCGACCCTCTGGTGCTCAGCACTATAGTTATTGTCCTCGAAGTACTCCTTCACTTTGTCCCAAGGCGCGGAACAAACATTCTCAAGAATGACAAGGGGCGGCCTATGCCGTTTAACCCAAGTCATCATGCCACGGAACGTACGGCCGGATTCTCCACTAGCATCGATGTCCTGTCTCTGGTTGTTCAAATTGGAATAATCAACGCAGGAAGTTCCAGCGATCAGGATATCGACGTCGCCAGGAACAGGAGCAAGTGCTCCATAGGCAGTGTGTCTAATAGATATGAATGTCAGAGAAAGGACATGCAAGAAATCAAGAAAACTCACGCTTCATCATCACCGAGTTCACAAACATCACGGAAAAGAAGAGGAGGATGGAAGTTCCTCTCAATGTAAGCCTGCTTGAAAGGTTCAATCTCACACGAGAATACGTGTTCAATTTCGAGTTGAAGGCCGTGCTGGTCAAAGATGGACTTCTGAATGAGTTCAAGAGCTAAGAGAGGAGACTCGGTGCCGGAACACATGGTTGCAACGCGTAGTTTACGGCCTGTAATGTGCTCTGCCACATCTTTGATTTCCGGGATTCGACTGACAAGGTCAGAGAATATGCAAGGAATTTCGTGAATTGGAGGGAGGTCAGATGCATCCGGAGCAGCAGCTTTGGTGCCTTTCTTCGCCGTTTGCTGGGTGTCGGACATCTCGACATCGGAATCCTCGTGGTTGGACTCCTCAGCCGCTGCTGTGTCATTTGACGCGTCATGGGCCTCTTTTTTGGGTTTTCCTCCTCCAAAAAAAGCATCAAGAGATGTCTGTCCCTTGACGCGCGTCGCTGAAGACTTGAGCTTCGTCATGGTGTACCAAGGCGAAAGTAAAGGCGTCACGGTCGCGTGACGTCACAATGTGACTATTTTCATCCGCGATTGACAGAAGGAGATCCGGCTGTGCTGCAATTGCTTCCGTGTCAACTGTATCCACTGGCATGCATCCTCGCCGAACGCTAGCCAATCGTCTCTTTCAACTTGGTGCTTTTGACTGGGCTGACAGGTCATATGCGATAGATTGGTGCCCTACACAATACCCTCACAGTGAGAGGTTCATTGACTGAATTTGTACAGGATCGTCGTATTATTCATCTGGATAATTTCTTGGATAGCAGGAACGCTTCCTGTTTACAAAAGACCTTTTGATTTAAATGATCCCTTCATCAGTCATCCTTATGGAAACGATACGTAAGTTTCTCTCTGAATCGGTGCAATTACGGGTGATACTTATTATCATAAATGATGTATTATTATTCTAGTGTCAGCTCTCCGTTAAATCACAACGTTGCGTTCTTCGTTCCTGTCCTCATCTTTGGAACTACAGGATGGATCAGGGGCTCAGCCATAGAAATCCACCATGGAATTATCGTGTTATCTTTCGCAAGGTGAGTTTTCAAAGGTCACTGACACAGCGAACCAAGCATTCTCCAGTGGGCTGGCGCATCTCTTCACCACGCTTGGAAAACATGCACTAGGTCAGTGTCTCCTTCATATCTCCTTCAACATCTGAAAATTTCCAGGTCGCTTACGACCAGACTTTCTTGCTCGGTGCGCCTGGGATGAGATCATTAAACAATGTACAGGGTACGTGAATGTGAAGGTGTTCCTCTTCACCACTCTAAATCCCCCTGATAGAAAAGAGTTCACCATTTTGAGTGGACGGAAATCGTTCCCCTCTGGTCACTCCTCTACAGCATTCTCAGGGATGACCGTCCTATCCCTTTGGATAGCAGGCATGACTGCAGCCTGGTGCTTCAGTGTTTCATGCCCCTCTAGATCTCTCTCATCAAGCAGATTAGGCAAGTTTGTCTTGACCCTTTTACCTTTGTCATGGGCAGCCTTCGTGGCCATCTCTCGAATCCAAGACTACGTGAGCCTTGTATTCCCAGTTCTGTCCATACTTGCTTAATTCCAAACCAGCGTCATCATAAAGAAGACGTCATTGTCGGTAGCCTCATTGGTATCCTCTCCGCGACTGCCTCTTACTTGATCTTTTGGCCAAATCCATTCTCTCGAAAGACCTTTTCGAACGGATATCCTGCTCCGCCTAGGGCTTTATACACCGAGTCTGAATTTGGAAGACCTGAGCAAACATTTCAATTAACCCGGATGGAGGAGGATGAAGTAACAACCGTGTAATAAATTAACAGAACTACTGCGATAGTACTACTACTATCATGTGCTGACTGGGTCCCGAACAAATACCCATTTGTCCCCTACCCTCTGCATTTTACCACCCGTGCCCTCACTATGAGTAGCTTGATCGGTAGTGCCACTGTCCTCATGTGTTCTGATTTCCTCAACAGCAGACCCTGACCTTCCTCCAAGAACAACAGCATCTGTTTCGATATTCGCTTCATATTGTTCCCATTCTTCCTGGGTATTTTGCGCGTTACTATGGAAGAACCCTCCCCGATCTCCACTCAACCCGGCCCCTCTCCCTCCGCCCCGCCATGCTTGGGGATTAGACGTGTTCTGCCATTTTTGTCCTTGAATCATGGGTGCAAAAGCTGCTTGCCCGCTAGTTAAGACGAATTGAGAAAGTTCCTCAGTTGAAGGCAGATAACCCTTTGTAACATGCCACATTTTTCCTAGGGCTTCCCACGACGCTGGTGAGGTAAAGTCAAACGTCATTGGATTAAAATTGTCCAAGCCCGCTTGTGTAGAGGCTGTGCTCGAGATAATGGATGCACTATGTATGCTGGAAGATGTATTCGCAGCTATCAATGGTGATAATGACATTTGATCGTGATTACTCGTGAGTGCAGGTGTGGGTTCTACGGTCGGTTCTGGGGCGATTTGCGTGGTTGGGGCGGGGGCAGGAGTGGAAGCGGGGACAGGTGAGGAGGGGCGTGGTGACCGTGGTGTATCAGACTTTGGAGGTGTATTACCACTGTCTGGTGATTGGGGTCGAATATCGCGACCAAATTCGTCTTTTCCATCATTTTCGGGCGGCGGTCTGGAATCACTACCACGACTACGAGATTCCGTTGGCGCAGGATTTGGCCTGTGAGGTGGACTGTACGGTCTCACGTCGCGCCGGACCCCATACCTGGGTGGGCTCCTTGAACGACTTCGCCGTGTCCTACGAGGCGAATTCCTATCATCTCGATAATGGTCACGGTCACGATCATCCCATCTACCGCGGCCACGGCCACGAAAACCACCTCTATACCCGCCTCTCTGGCTGGAACGATCCTCAGGCTGATCATCGTAAGCATTCACACGCTCTGAACTCTGAGGCCCATTTAATCTGGGGTCTTTATGAGAGTTATAACTTGTTTCCTCTCGATACGACGGTGTAGGAAATGCAGAGTGGGACATTGCAGGATGGACCTGCGGGGGCGTTGGCTGTGAAGGAGCTCCATTATTCGCTGTCTGTGCTAAAGCTAACTGCTGCAGAACTGCTAGATGTGCTGTGTCAACCCCCGTATTTATATTTGTTTGCCTAGAGAGTAAATGATGAGCATGATCGAAATCGGGCATGAACGAAGACTTACACTGGGACAGTCGTGGCCTGAGCAGCCTGCGCCAACAATGCCAACAACGTAGCTTGCGGATCCATTACAGGTGCAGGAAAGGTGGCGGTGGGAGCTGTGATGGGAGGTGTTGGGATTGCAGCTGCAGGTTGAGCGGTAGTTATTCGTGGGTCACTGACGGCACTGGTCGATGTTGGAACTTCGGGCACTGAGACAGAACACACATTAATTTAGTTTGCGTTCTCATGTTACGAAACGTGAAGGATGCAAAAAAAATGCTGATTTTTACAAGGGGAATACTTAGCGAACAGGACTGGGAAGAATATGCACCTTTTTCTGTTCCCTCCACCAAACTCGACAATCGCGTAAGAATTTTGGGCGGAAACGTGCTCCCTTTCACCCATATATCAAGAATTTTCTTGGTCTTTTCCTGTAAGACAAGTAAACAGTAAAAAAAAACGTCAGGACTGCCTCTATCATACTGGTTAAGAAGACATGAGAGATCAAGCAAGAGGGTACATGACAGAACCGCGCAGCGATGACAAGAGCGCAGAAGAGGTGACTTCGCATTCCCAAAGTAATGTTGACGAAAAGGGACATGGTATCAGGCACTTCGGGGACCAATAGTCCAAACATCACCAGAGCAAGAAAAAAGAAAGAGAAAACTTCTGAAAGATTAGTAAGTTTTCAATGGAACTAACCTTTGCTCCCGAACTTCCAATAGTCATCATGTCCCGGAAGAGCCCCTCTAGAACACCTTCAATTTTGGACAGAAAAGTAGCACAATTTGCCTTCGCTGAATTGGCGTCTGCAGATATTCCGTGCTTGTTGACATGATGTTTGGCAGCCCTAGAGAGAGCATCGAAAACGTATAGACTGGCCACCTTCGCAGCCGGTGGGAGGGATTTGTGTGTCCGATAAAGAATAGAGACAAGCTGTGTATCATTCTAAAACTCTCATAAAACCTCAGCAGCGTCAATACATACGGGCTGAACGTACCTCCATCGACTTCATCGCGATATCTGTCAGATTTGACATCTTCGAGGCCGATAGTCGCTTCGCGAGTACTACATCCTTGAGAACTGACTCAAATTCCTATATCACAATTAACAATCGGCAATTCCACAGTTTTTCATTTGCGCACCTCGAGGGAACCCATGAAACACAACTCGGAAAGGTATAAATATCCACAAGATGTGTGAAAGAGTGATACAGCCTGAACCAGCAGTGTTTGCCTCTGTTGTTTGAGAAACATGACGGTGGTCTGTGCGTATGCACCATGCTTTCTTCCAACATTCCGACATAACCGTTGTGCTGGCAGATGCAAAATAGAAGAGCGAAGTTGACACTCTTTGGAGCTGTTCTTGTATCTTCGCTGACGATATATGCTGTCCACTACCAGCAAGAGCAGGAGCGTGAGGTGAGTGGCGTCAAGCCGTCCCGTGACGCACCTTTTTTTACTTATCAAATTCAGAACATGTATCAAGGAGTTCTTCGGGACGATGAACGGAGGAGACAAAAGATGAAGCAGAGGGAAGAAGATTTGCAAGAGTCGAGGAGAAAACGCGAAATCTATGAACGCGTACAAAACGTTGAACAATCTACTGAATAATCCTTTTCATAGAGCTCCATGTTGCTTTGTTCCTCCGGTTCATGAAGTGCTGGGCATTAGCCCTCCACCTGTGGTATCGCAGTACCTACCACTGGCTACTCGAGGATCGATCTTGATTTATCCAATTCTATTGGCAACACGCAATTACAACACACCTGAATTTTTGAGACCTGTTCCTCACAAGCGATCATATCATATATGACATTGACTATCCTTGTTCGCCGTGTCTAGTGCTGCGACACACTAGCGATGTGCTTTTTGATTGTTCATACGTGTTACCTCGTTCTTCTGATATCTTCGTCTGACTCATTTGCTATCCATTTGTCTGCCTTTAGGAGACCCTGGAGTTTGATACGCAGTGCAAGGCAATCTCAGGTCTCAGCGCTCAGCTGTGTCAGCATACGCAGTTATTTTGTACCCAGAGAATCAGGGTGTCATACGACCTAAATGAATATTTAACTTATATGTAGTACTGTTCGAATTCTTGAGCGAATTAAACGTAATTAGGTTCAAGGAAACTTTCAAAGAGCCTGGGGCCTGATTTGCAGTGTCATTGAGGCAGCTTCAGGCTGTCGGTGATATGAGTAATAATCGTGTATAGGACTCAACTTTCTACTTGTTAGAAAAATTCTTGGTTTTTATTTCCTATGTACAGAGCCCTCAAAAGCTTAAGGCGAATCTGTCGCTCGACGGGCCGCATCTGCCGGCGTACGTTACATAGGATGACCCATGCATTGGAGTACCTCTTGCCGCATACATACACGAAGCCAACTCGACTAGGAGAACTTGTAGAGCTGGACCCACATTAACCGTACCTGATTGTAGTCATTGTACATAGTCATGCCAAAGACCAACCAGGTGGGTGGTCAACATACTCCACGTCAGTCACTTCGAACAAACTGATGTAATTTTACAGCAACCTCACAAGTGAGCATAACTCGTTCTCAGGTCTGGTCTTGATAGGAACACGACTGACTTGACCCGCCTCGTGCCCAGACTGCTCGCGTCAGTGTCTTGTTTTCTTGGTCGAGAGCGCATGCCACGTATTCATGAAATTAATACAGCATCCCTGGCCCTATAGAAGTTACCGATGAAGTGAGTTCATTTCTATCGTTGACGTTCACCAGCCATTATAATTACCTATCTCAAAACAGGTCCTGCATGCCATTGGCCAACCCCCACTCTCCCACGTTTCTCCAGAATTTGTGTCAATATTCCAAGAATGTATGCAGATGACAAGGTATGGTTTACTCTGTCTTTTCAGAGTATGATTAGTTTTGAAAGATACGGCTACTTCGTGACCTATAGAAAGGTGGTAGACACCCGAGATGGGCTTCCTTTTCTCATCGGGGGGAGTGGAACGCTAGGCTGGGACCAGGTGAGTATTCTTTCGTTCGCGTTGCAGCATGAGATACAAGCAGTTGACGTGCTTTTGTGGTACCGCAGGTTGCTGCTAACCTGGTGGAACCCGGTGAGGATGTCCTGGTCCTACAGACTGGTTACTTTGGTGCTGGGTTTGCAGATTGGTATGTTACGGCGTGTTGCAAGCAACATCTGTCTATGGCGTTCAACTGCATTCTGATTTGACATTCGACGTGAAGTATTAAAGCATACGGAGGAAAGCCCGAGGTCCTGAAGGCCGCGTACGGTTCTTATATTGGTCTTGAAGAGATAGAGGCAGCACTGAGAGCGAAGAAATATAAAGTAATCACTATTACCCACGTTGATACGTCGACCGGTGAGCGAAGACATTCTTTTGACCCGTGATACTGAAATGCTCAACCAGTGAAGGTGTACTATCCGACGTGAAATCGATTGCTGCCGCCGTGCGACGTACCTCACCCGACACTTTGGTATGTCAAGAGAAACCGGTTCCGGCTGTGCTCTTCCTTCTCACAGGTCATCGGCTAGGTCGTTGTAGATGGCGTATGTTCCGTCGGAAGTGAAGAACTTAGAATGGATGTGTGGGGGCTTGACGTCGTGACCACGGCTAGCCAGAAGGGACTTGGCGCTCCCCCTGGACTTTGTATCCTGGTCGCCAGCCCACGAGCCCTTGAGGTGAGGTAGTTCTCCACTGGTTGATATGCTATGTACCTAACACATAAGAGAAGGTTTTCAAAGCAAGGAAAACCCCAGTGACAACATATTTTGCCAGTTGGGAAAAGTAAGCTCGGCTTGATACGTTTCTATTACCTTGCATGTTTCTCATGCCTCCGCAGATGGATCCCTATTATGAAAGCGTATGATAACAAAACCGCAGCATACTTCGCGACCCCACCTGTCAATTTGATCAGAGCATATCATGCCTCACTAGCCCAGCTGACGAGAGATTCCCCATCTCTGGATGACCGGTATCGCATCCACAAACAAGTCAGCCGACGCATAAAGGCTCTGGCAAACCAGTTGGGCTTGTCATTGGTGCCGAAAGATCCTGCGTACGCCGCTAATGGAATGACTGCTGTTTGTTGACACTTTTATTCGAAGCGTGATGAGACTCATGAGTATGGGCCAGGTTTACCTCCCAGATGGTCTCATGGCATCCGATGTTGTTCCCCGCATGGCATTAAAAGGCATTACGATCGCTGCCGGTCTGGGCGACGCAAAAGGTGCGTATTGATCTTTGTACATATGCCATTGACCTGTTTGAATTTCGCCTGATCGATGTTGCGCACACAGACAAATATATTCGCATAGGGTTCGTCATTATTTCTTGAACATGTTGATAAACGTCTGATTTACTTGCAGACACATGGGAACCTCCGCTGTAGATGCTGAACGCGGTGATATTGATAGAATTACCAACAGCCTCCAGGCGTCATTGAACGAAGCAAAGAACGCGAAAAAGGCTGTCATAGAAGAGAACCCTAAATTAACGCCGAGTGATGTAGTCGGGTAAATATACCTTAGACGGAACGGCACAATTGATCCGTGTCTTCTTCCTATCTCATGCGGGCATCCGCACCTCCGTTGAATGGGTTACTCTGGTTTATGTAGCATCGGAATATTGAGAATTTGAGCAGGAATCTTGAATAAGAGGGCTAGAGCTTCGGGGACAGATTCACGTGTGTATGAGTGACTTTATGGCGGCATTCCAATCACATCTTCGGGCATTCGCTCCATCGTTCCGACTTCTCAGACTCAGGCTGCTACCATCACCAGCACCCATAACACGACGCACCATGTCATCCACCTCTGAATTCAAGCAGGTATGTCGCCATCTTATGAATCATCTCCTCCCCTGAACTACGACCTCGACATCTGTAGCTACCCCACAAGTGAGTTTACCAGTGCAATCGAGGTTTTATCTGACATTCATTTCCAGACTCGTTGCGTCAGTTCTAACTCTCGATATCGACGCGTCCAAACCTAACCTTTTCGTAGAATTCCGGGTCCAATCGAGGTCTCCGATGAGGTTGGGGATAGTTAGACGTCAACTTACGTTAGGGGGCTCACAATCCATCAGGTCCTCTTCGCCAATGCCGCTCCTGTCGCATCACACGTGTCCCCAGACTTTGTGAAGATCTTCGGCGATGCTATTCGTTTGACACGGTGTGTCAAGTTCATGTTCTTTCATATTCTGGTCACTGAGCGACTGACAGAGAGGTATTATTCACAAAACAAGCACAACCGTTCCTAATCAGCGGCAGTGGGACGCTGGGATGGGATCAGGCAAGATTTATGAACCAAATGCTTTACCAAACTAACCTTACTAAAGGTCGCGGCCAACCTTGTGGAGCCCGGAGAAAACGCGCTGGTGCTACACAGTGGATACTTTGGTGACGGTTTCTCTGACTGGTTTGTAATTATGATTGGTTCAGAATGGATCGTATTTTGAAACATGCGCGTTGCAGTTTACAGACTTACGGAGCTAAGGTGGACGTGCTTAAGGCCAAACTAGGGACAGCTGTTGAACAGGCCGCAGTCGAGGAGGCGCTCACGCAGAAGAATTACAAGGTCCTCACTTTCACGCATGTCGACACTTCAACAGGTACGCAGGACCATCTCTGACGTGCAAACTACTTCAATTCGAGTTGTCATAGGCGTTCTGTCCGATGCCAAATCTATCGCGGAAACCGTGAGGCGGATATCTCCAGAGACTCTCGTGAGTCAATGTCTTACGCTCTTTGGAACTAGCTGATATCTCTTTTGTTCTGTCAAGGTTGTTGCCGACTGTGTTTGCTCTGTTGGTAGTGAAGAAATTCGCTTTGACGATTGGGATCTGGACATCGTTCTCACTGCTAGCCAGAAAGGACTTGGAACGCCACCTGGACTTAGCATCATACTTGCTAGTCAGAGAGCCATCAAGGTAGATTTTAACTCCTGTAGAGGCGTAGTCTGTATCTAATGGTTGTTGGATAGGCATTTGAAACCCGCGCTTCACCAGTAACCTCATATTATGCCAATTGGAAGAAGTACGAACAACTTTTCTCAATCATCGGTTGACTTATCTTATGTCTTGGATAGATGGTTACCGATAATGAAGGCATATGAAGCTGGCAACCCTGCTTACTTCGCCACACCGCCAGTCAACCTTATCCAATCTTATCTCGCATCCCTTAAGCAAATGACTCGTAGCGATCCGTCTTTAGAAGAACGCTTCCGCCTACATCGCGAGGCCTCTAAACGCATCAAGGATGCTGCGACAGAACTCGGATTAAAGCAAATCGCTCTTGACTCAGCATTTGCTGCAAACGGAATGACGACAGTATGTAATTGGAGCTTTTACTCACTTTGAAATGATGTTAACCTGGCTGTTCAGTTGTATTTCCCTGATGGTCTTGGAGCATCGGATGTCATACCACGATTCACGCAGCGCGGAGTTGTCATTGCTGGAGGGTTGCTGGCTGAAATCAAAGGTGAGGGTCTTTTGTTTCCTGAAGTCCTCAGACAATGGTGACCTTGTCTATACTTTTTGTAGACAAGTATTTCCGCATTGGGTCCGTTTTCTACTTTTGTTCTCGTCTTTGTTATCCATACTCATTTGATCTCAATTAGGCACATGGGTGTCTCGGTCGTCGGTGCTGAGAGGGATGATATCGATAAGATTATCCGTGTCCTACAAGAGTCGATTACAGAAGCGAGAAGGCAGAAGGCATAGATACAGAGATCAGACACCAAGGTGTGTCGGTAAACCAGTATGTATAGATTCCTGTCCAATAAACTATGAAGTCATTACCGGGCGGACAATAAATTTCCGAATTCCACAACACTCCGCACGCGTTTTGTTCGTTTTGGGACCCACACTAGACTGCTCTTGCTTTGTCTTCCGTCGCTGCATCTAACATAACAAAGCATGAATCGCCTTGACACCTCGCCACAATGTGGGCCACTTGAACAAGAAATGCATTCACTGGTGCAGCTCCGATATTTATTCAACTCTTGCCATGATGTTCTGCCTCATTCGCCCCCAACTACAACTTGCCTATTCGTTCTACCCAACGCTTAAAATTCAATCATGCCCCATATGTCTCCTCGACATTCCGATGACGCGGGCCCGGAATTTGATACAGATCGGCCAAATCCAGACTCGAACTATCGTTTCCATGCAGGGCGACAGAGCAGACAGAGCCTCAGAAAGCCTTCGACACAAAATACTCCAGATCCTCGGCCACCACCATTTCCGCCATCTCAATCTGCCAATACCGTCAACTACTTTTATGGTCCGGTGTACAACTTCCATGGGCCGACGGAGGCCCATTTCACTGGGCAGGATAGAAGCAATTATGAACCACCCACGATTCATATGACGCTACCTCCCAAGCGAAAAGACGCCGGTGAAGGATACTCGTATGTCGTCGACTTTCTGCCGCAAAAAAGACGAGTCCCAAACTTCAACTCCACAGGGGTGCACCCGCCTCAAACCACGGCCCCGCCACCCCAGAACCAGCCCCCGCCACCCCCTGGCATGGTAAATCCATCCCTCATTCCTAGAGTCAACCCGGATGACTATTTCACAGATGTTTACTTCAGATGAACAAAATCCGGAAGTTCATGAATTCCCTACGACGATGCATGGTCCCGAAGAAGAAAACATGAGTGATTCACGACAGCCTCCATCCCCACACGACTACTCACCATCAGTACCTCCGCCATACAAATCACCCCGTCCACCCATCGATCCGGCATCGAGGCCAAGTCCGAGCTCGCGCGCGCGCATGCCACCGCAAACCCCGGGTTCGCAGGCGCACCAACGGAGTGACGGCCCCAATTTACCAGGAGCACACCAAGGGAACCGCTACGACAATCCGAACAATTTCCGCCACGATATGCCAGCCGATCCTTACAAAAAGCAGCGGTCCCGTTCAGTACATTTCCAGCAACAGCCAGATCAAGGAGTTGGTGGTACCCACCCCGATCTACCAAGACCTCAAGAATCAGGGGAATCAGCCACCAAGGCCAATGTCCAGGATGGATGCCCTCCCGACACTTCAAACCAAGCACCGAAATCAGGAGAAGGGCCTCAAGCATCCAACCCCGACCCGGCTCTGTCGGCCATACCCGAGGAAAGTGAGGCAGAATGTCAGAACGCAGGCATTCAGACGGGGAACGTAGGAGATAACCGCCGTCCTGCACCATCCGCGGTTCCTGAATCGACGAGTAGCCCGTTCGTTGCTCAACCGGGGTATTTGCCTGGCCGACCCGTTCCGAGACTACACACTCGGCTCGGCGCGAACTTACGGAGCCCCAGACGGCCGAGAAAAGGAGCCTTTACAAGTTTTACGTCGGCTATACCTCTGCCGTCGCCCGTACCACCGGGTGCAAGTCCAAGCACAACGCAGAAAAAGCCACCTCCGGCTGCTCGTACTTCGCCGAGGAACGTGCCTCTGCCCCCGAGCGCACAACCGAGTCCGAGGGGGTCGAGCGCTCAGAGCGAGAAGAAGCCGGGCGCGTCAGATGCAAAGCGTGATACTAAAGCGGGCCAGGAGCAGGAGCCTGAGGTCGCTGCACCGGATCCTACTTCTTCAGGATCTTCAGCGGGGTTGGGTGAATCTTTGAAGGAAGGTCTTCGGCAACCTGCGCCAGCGCCCGATGGATTCTCGAGGCGTCCTCAGGCTTGTGGTTCACCCCTTATGCCTGGGGGAATCAGTGACCCCAGGTTGACTAGGCTTAAGATGTGCCCTAGCTATCCATAGAGAACGGGTTCGAGCACCGTGCGTTTGTCGTTCTTGTTATCACCGCTTTCGTCGATCTGCGTTTTATGCTTGATGCGATTGATTTTTTTCCCCTCGATTTTGGACGTGGCTTTTGTGTGAGCGGGCCGCGCGGGATTTCGTCGGTCTTTTGGTGGAGATTGAGCCTCATTCATGGTTGATGTGGTTTGTATGAACTTTGTATGTTTTCGACTACCGGATGGCTGGGACGGGCATTACGACTTTATATGAATAATGTATTTTTTATGATACATACGCTCGATAATTACTTTCGTTTCGTCTTCTTGTACTTTGAACATTAGTCAATATTGTTCTAATATACTTATCATGATTTGACGGAAGGTAGCGAGATTTCTACCCATTCATTAACCCACATGTACCGAGAGAAGAGCACGTAAAGCCAGCGGAACCATACGAGCTGGCTCGCATGGGCACGCATTGCTTGGAGAGCAGTGAGGTAGTCATAAAATCCAGAAACAATCACCGACTGGGGAGGGCTAGTCTCCGCCGCGAAGCGGAGGAGTTGATTGAAACGCTCAGCGACAGCGGGGAATATTCGGATGTGGTCTTGGTATAGTGAAAACTTGGCGAGTATGGGTGCGAGAACGCCGGTATATTTTGCATGGAGGGGACGGGTGACGAGAGTGTATAATTTTGGTGGGGCAGGTAGATGAGCGACGCCGTCTGGGAGAGAGCAGTGGTTCGGGTGACCAGAGATGCCGCCGGCATCGAATGTCAGAATCTGTAGTCTGTGAGTCGCGTACTTTGTGAACATAAAGGGAACAACGCACAGTGTCGATGTTGTTGGACTTGACGTATGGCTGTAGGACGCCGGCTATGGTGTCTGCATCCCAACGCGCGGTAAAATTGTCTTGCAGGTCAGGGTGGTCGACGACCCATCGTCTGTGCGGAGGGATGTTCAGCACTTCAAGGCTACGAGCCAGTTCGTCTCTGCGTATGGAGCCGAGGCCGTCTGCGTTCCCTACGGAGAGACAGAGGGAGTATACGGGAGTTTCCGCGCGGACGAGGGCGCGGATTGTTGGGGCAAAGAACATGCATTCGTCATCGGGATGAGCGGTGAGCAAGAGGACGTTTCCGGTGCTGTGCAGAGGGGCTTCGAGGGGCTTGAGAAGGAGAGCGACGAGGAGGGCGACGAGGAGGCCAATGGACGCGCTGTGGTTGGTCATAAGGCACGCGATCAGATTAGATTGATTTGCAAATACTTGCAAATCAATGAGGTGCTTTCGAGCAATTCACTTTTTTAGAAGAGGGAGGAAGCAAAAACATAGACTGAGCCGTCATGTCTGCGCTCGAGGCAGTTGCGCGCATTGCCTTCCTTGC
>JAGGAW010034378.1:0-61132 GCA_017657375.1 Termitomyces sp. T27
TGACACTCTGCCGAAGCTCGGCTTCCATGAGTCAGCGTGACGATCTGTGACGAAAGTTTTGAAACACTATGGTTTTGGGACCTCCACGACCGGGTTCGTTCCGACACCACCACCTACTTACTTTTTGTCAAAGTAACATTACAGAAGGCCAGCATAGACATTATCATACTGACTGCTCAAGTCCGATTGGTTGAAGGTATTGTCGATGTTGCTCTATTCATGGTTTCAAAAAAGTTTTGAAACACTATGGACACGATAGTAACGAGTCTAAGCTCTGCTCAAGATTTATAATATGATAAATCCTTACATCCCTTTACCATCTCGGACTCCGTCATAAGCATCCAGTTCTGTACCCGGATTGTTCTCAACGACTCAGATTTGTTCCTGTACTGCAATCACCAGCTAAGCTCTTCAACAAATAGTGTCGGCAAGGTGTCGGTCGAGCTGTCAGCACTGTGAGATGCTCGCCGTTGGAGTATGTAACCGGCAAAGGAGTTTTTGATGGACAATAGGGTGATGGGATCCATAAGGGAATGGGGCTACAGCTATGAGCTTCGAATGAATTGTCTGCAATGTAGAGGGAATGTGCATGTAAGTAGTATTGATATTGCTACCATCGAATAGGCTTGCATATCTGGAAAACCGACCTACTCGCAATGTGCAGCCTACTGAGCAACTGCTGAGCATACATACGCATGTGAACCTTTCAAGTTGAAGTGTTCATGGCTAGGTTATGTAGAGACCCCGGACCACGTCGCGTCATCATCACGTGGCAATATCATGACTAAGCTTCCTTCGTGAACCTTGAGACTTCCAAACTTACTACAGTACTTACTGTCTCAATAGACCGGGACTGCAAGAGCATCTGTATCCATGCAGGTACCATGGAACACAAGATGGAAGGATGCGGATCAAGACTTCGAAGATCTCAACCCTATCATCACCTACCGACACCTACACTCGCAGAATCTCGGGGTGCGTGATCCACTTCGTGTTATCGCGCTTTGCGACAGTGACGCATTTTATGCGGCATGTGAGATGGTTCGTCTTGGTGTAGACAAGGACACGCCACTAGTCGTGTTGCAGTGGGATGCACTGATCGCCATTAACTACCCTGCGAGGAAGTTTGGCATCACTAGGCTCAAGAAATATAACATGAAAGATTTACAGGTGAAGCACCCTGAGCTGAAGATTGTGCATGTGGCCACCTATAAAGAGGGCGATGAACAACCAGGATACTGGGAAGATGTTGATACAAAGACGCATAAGGTCAACTTCGAGGCTCGCAAAGGAGCCTAGGTGTTAAACTAACAGCTTGGTGGCTTTGTTTGACAGGTGTCTTTGGACTATTATCGTAGAGAAAGTCTCAAGATCGCTGCCAAGTTCAAGGAGTGTCTCCCGTGCGTTGAGATTGGTGTGTAAACAAAGAATACTTCTCGTCTGAGTTATTGACCTCTTTCACATGCAGAAAAAGCGTCAATCGATGAAGCATTTTTTGATTTCTCTAAACGCGTTCGTGAGGTTCTTCTTGAAAGATACCCTTATCTCGCAGAAGTTCCACCGAACGCACCTGAGGGCGCTGACACCCCATTACCGCCACCGCCGCCCTTTTCGTGGAACAACATCAAACACTCGATTGTTATACCCATTCATCCTGCCCCACCGGAAGGGGACAAGAAAGATGGCACAGGCTCGATCCCTGATGACCAAGGGGAGGAGGCATCACCGACTTGGCATGATATTGCACTGTCGATTGGAGCGGAGTTGATGGAGGCAGCAAGACGACAAGTTTATGAACAGCTTGGATACTCCACATCTGCAGTGAGTTTGATTTTCACATTTGATGAGTTTCGAAAATTGATAATGTTTGGTACACATAGGGAATTGCGAGAAATAAGTTCCTGGCAAAGGTTATTGTTATTCTTCGTCAATGTTTGAGAATACCTATTGATACAACAAGCCATAGCTAACAGCATCATACAAAAAGCCGAACAGTCAGGTAGTACCTTCGAAATTCTCGGATCAGTTATGTTATTCTAACGACGCCCAGAGCGTCCTCAGAAATGTCGCTATCCCAGATTACCTACGTCCCCTACCTTTCCAGAAGGTTTGTGTCCAATTGTTCAAACCTGTACGTGTAGGCTTACGAGGAATCAGATCCGTTTCCTAGGCGGTAAACTCGGTACTGCCATAGCCTCAGAATTCGAGGCATCCACTGTCGAGGACCTTCTGTATGTAGAATATCGACCATCTGTGTGATGTTGTGTTGATCCGTTGACACAGGTCCATTAGCCTAGGCATGCTATATATATGTCCAACCCTCAGTATTCACAGATTGATCGTTCTATAGAGGAGATGCAGCGTAAATTTGGAGAAGAATCTATCTGGGTCTATGAGGTTCTCCGGTATGATCTGCCTCGTTAGTCACTCGGACTCCATTTCATATTCCCTGTCAGTGGTATCGACAGATCAGAAGGTTGTTGGGTACTTTTTCCTGAGTGATTGATCACGAATGGCTAACGAATATATTGTAGTGAAAGAGAAGAAGTCGATAATCAATAAGAGCATGTTGGCGTCAAAAAATTTGCCACAGCCTATCACAAACGCTTCCGAAGGCTTCCACTGGATACGAGTCCTTGCTGCGGAACTCGCGCTGCGTCTCAATGAAGCTCGTGAGACTATTCCCAATCTGTGGCCCAAATCTATCGTTTTGCGCGCCCGGAGAGGTATGTAATTCCATTTTCATACTTTTGACAGCGGCTTCATTGTATTTCAGGTTATAACACTGGTCAATCAAAACAAGCTGCCTTCCCATTTACACCCGAAGTCACAGTAGACACTGTGGCTATGGCTGGCAATGCACTATGGAAAGACCTCGTTGGAGCAGATTTGGCGATGAAAATCACCAGTGTTTCGCTTGCATTTACTGGCATTGAAGGCGCTGAGCATGGACAACGAAGCATTGAAAGCTTTTTACAAGCCGGTCAATCCGCCAAACGACAACGCGACGAGATCAGTGACGGCGACAACGATGGTTGGCGGATATCTCTCAATAGCGATTTCGTTGACGAAAACGATAACTTATCTGGCGATGTTCTGTCAGACGATCAACACCCTGACCTGCACACGTTCTCTTTCGAATGTTCAAGATGCGGTAAAAGGCTATCAATACCTTCACCGGCAGCATCTTCTCTGGATGGCAAGAAACGATTAGCTGCTCTGCGTTTAGAGCACGACGATTTTCATTTCGCTCAGGATCTAGCTAAAGAGTCTTTGGGTGAGCCCATCATTCTAAAGCCATCGACATGTGCCAGTGTGAAACACGTTATGAAGCCTCCGTCGAGAAGCTCTCCAAAGAAGAAAAAGAGCCGGAGGGATGAACCCCGAGGTATCGAGCAATTCTTCAGGCGGTCATGAACAGTTTCAGTACTGTTAATTTTCTACCCTCGCCATATATTTTCGAGTTACTCGTAGTGCCTTTTCCGAACAACCGATCACGATGATCGTACAAATTCAGCAATGCATGATGGTTGGGAGGTAGGTCGGTTTCAAGAGGCCTTAGGTAGGGTAGGTAGAATGACCGGCAAGGTTCACGCATAAACGTTTGAACAACCGCAGGGTTACGTTTCCCAAAGCAAGCATATTTAAGTATGTTATATGGATTCGATTTGATTCCCCATAAGTATCTGCCGACGTAGCAAGTATCATGATGACTCCGAGCTCTGAGATCTGAGATCTGATTCTGACTCTCGATGATTGACTAATGATTGACTGGCCTGCCAACGGTAAACACATGTAAATATGTCTCCTTGAATCCGAGTCTTCAATCCGTCATGAGCATCTGTTGAATTGACCCCCTTTCTCAAGCCTTGCATTCAGGCTATTCGTTTCCTTTTTCGTTCTGGACTGGTTCCTTAGTATCTCTAGAAGATACAATCATTCTCCCAGGCACTGGCGCAGGACGACCATTTTTGACGCTCAAGCAGTGTATCGTTTTGGATTTCGAAAACGACTCCACCATCTTTGAATTCTTACTTTCCAAATTTTTACGATGTCCAACCCAGCGTTTGCTCCCTTGAGGGGCTTTGAGAGTGGAGCCGTGACTTCCAACCCAGCATTTTTTCCATTTTGGAATTCTGAAATTGGAGGCGTGATTGTAAGTGAACATCGTTCGTAATTCTTTCGCTTATCGTTCCCTGCAGGCCGTGAATGGATTCGCACTCCTCTCTTCAGTCGCTCTCGCTTCTGTTGCCTGCCGCGTGATTTGGCTTGCTGTTCTTCAGCAAATATCTCCTGAACTTCTGCCTGGGACTTCTAAGCCTAAGGAATACGTCTTTTTTAACACCCAGCTTGGCTACTATGCCATATGTTTGCTCATCGGGAACTTGTTCACGGATGTGTCTGGCCTTATAGGGCTTCAATGGCTCTTAGACAGGGGAATTTTTAGAGGTTTTTGCTTCATTGATCTATGAAAATTGTAATTCTGATATGTGGATGTGAAGGTGGTCTCTGCACTATGCAAGGTATGGACGTCAATAGCCCCCTCTTCAGTTGGCTCACGTCTCCTCAGCCGTTCTGATGCAGACTGGTAACTGGGCCAATGCATACTTTACCGTCGCCATGGCTGTGCACACATTCAATACCCTTGTGATGCAAGTGGGCCAGTCAACCATTGTTTCTACGGTTGCTATCACCGTTGGATGGATCTCCGCCGGGCTCATAGGTATCATTCGTAGATCCTTCGTAGCCTCGCCCTACTCATACCTGTTGGAACAGCTGCGGGACCTTTTATCAACCTACAACAGTCCAAATCTGATCCTATTTATGGTATAGTCGACCTTTCTTGTGGTATCCGATCTATGCATCCAAAAGCCCAGTTCTTCTACCATTTGTTTCCGGCGAGCCTCTCTGCTTTTGGCAGATTTCAATCTCATAATGATGATGATCCCTAGATTTTCCTTGCATCCGTGCTTTCTGCTATCTTGTACTCTGTGATCTTCCTCGTTCTTCGTGGCACATTGAATATCAAGGGTGGTGTTAGACTTACACTGGATCCTTATGAGCGTTGGTCATCGGGAAGGATCGCAGAAAATTATCATCGTTTCGTAGCTCGAATCGCAAGGAGCATGCTTTGGTAGGTTTTCATCACATTCCACACATTCCAATCAAATGCTTATCAGCGTGATTTCAAGGTATCCTTTCTGTGAGGGACGAAGTTTTTCTTCCTTGCAAAAAAACCTAATCAATTGCAGCTTATATTGCTCTTCTTGTTCCTTACTCCGTGACCCGCTTGTTGTCTATGTCAGGCTTTAAGGTGCCTTTTGAAGTCATCATTTTTGCTTACACATGCTGGTTTATGCTCGGTGAGCTGAACCATAGAGGCAATGAGTCTTTGTTAACAGTCCGCTAGGTGTCGTGAACGTAGCACTGCTTTACAACACCTTCCGTGTTCTTGGTCCTGTGCTTGATTCCCCGTCCCAGAAGGAAAGTTCAATGGGATACGATTCTTCAAAGGGTCATCGGTCATCGGAGACAGGTTACCCGACTCCCTCGTCCAGGTCGCCCACTATTGCATCCTTTGGTGGTCCCGTTAGCCCACCATCGACTGACCGCCCTTTTCTGTCGGTTCATCAGGGGCGATCCGCAAGCGTGCAAAGCTACTACAGCTATCCCAGTTCGTCTTCTGTCTCCATTGGACGTGAGATCACCCCTGTCGACGAGCTTACCTTGCAACGATCCGTTACTCCACCGGAAGCAGTGGGGCAGAAGTTCTCGCTCGCCGCGGCCCGCTTCTTAGACCTTCACAGTCGTCAAGGCTCTAATCAATCGATGGGACTGTCCGCTGCTCCACGTCGCACACGTTCTCCTGTGCTTCATGATCTCAACGTGGAACAGATGCGTATTGTTCAGGACACTTGGCCGCTGGTTGACGCACCAGAACGCACCGTGCAGCGTCCGGCATCTGCTCAGACTTTCGGCAAACGCGACAGTGGGAGCTCGCGTTACAGTTGTGATTCAGCTTCAGATTATGGCCCAAGCAACTGGGAATTTCTTAACCCTGGCCAGACTGGTCGCATGATGTTGGGTAACTTGAACAATGCTATTCGACTTTCTCCCAGTGCCCCGCGCCATAGTCGCTCCTTCTCGGCCGTGGCCAATCTTTCCCCTGCACCGATAGGACCTGTGCTTGCGTCGAGACACGGATCGATTGGCAACATCGCTCCTTTCAAACAACAAAGGACCAATTAAAAGTTGATATCAAATCTTTCACAGTTGGATCTTATTTTATGTATTCAACGAGATGATGGGTTCATATCAAGCAAACATATGGACATTTCTGGGAATCGATCGATAGACGTTCATCGTATACAGGAGTTTCACGTTAACAACGGACGCGTATTTATTCGTTCAGAACGTCAATGGACCTTGAGTGGGTAAAAAGTTATATCCAACAAATGGAGTTCGCTTTATGTTGTGAAGATTTGTTACCTTTAGAGCCTGCTTCGAGGAGTGTTACTGTGGTTTACTACTCATCTGCAGACGCTGAGTGGGTTTCTCAGCATTCCATGCGCCACATCAGGCGTTGGGAGGCACTACTAATCTGTACCTCCAAATTGTTCCGAAATTTTGAGCTCTATCCAGACCAGCGATTCCTGGCTGCAGACTTTGACTCCCACTGCGGTCAAATACTTATTGCTAGCTGGATTTGTTGATTCTACTATCTCTGTTCTTAGAATCGGAGGATTGTAATTGTCTGTCACCCAACATCTGAACTCCAGGCATCGATAGGAACCAGTGTGCAACTGTATTACTGGAAGTGTGGGTCTATGGTTATGGCTTCCAGGTAGGTAGGTAGGTAGGATTATCGGCGAGGTCCACGCATGACCGGGGTCCGTACTACCGTTTAGCACAGTGATAATATCTATCCCACACTTGTTGTCTCATAGATCCATACAGAATCAGAGTAATTTCCTGGCCTACAATAGTCAGAGCATCATAGGGGAAAAGAAACATTCGTCATGTTCAAGGTTTACTGAATGCAGAAGGACAAGATTTGCAGAAGGATTCAGATGTGGCAGGTTGGTCGCGGTGGCAAGTGCCGTACGCGTCCAATGGTTGATCCAACGGGTGTATCATTCTTCTGGTTGGATAGACTCCCATGCATTATTCGGTGCGTTGTATTGAGAAAATGTTATCACTTATGATATCGTGACGCAATCATGTCTGTCTGTCCGAGTCGTTTGACTCCTCGGAGTCTCTAAACTTTGAGCAAGCACGTGATTAGCCTGACGTCAAACGCGTCGTTTTCCACGAATAATCCCCGCCTTGTTTTTCAGTTCTTATATATCATGGCACAACAGCGTCTATCACAATATCTTACCAGGTCGGCTCAGATTTTTCTGACAAGCGCCTCCAAGAGTAAGGCCACGTCTTTCTTGCATTATTCTGAGTTAACGACCACGTTTCGCCGTAGTGATACGCATGGAGGGGGCAGATCCTGTCTCTCGCGCCCCCCGGGTACTCTTCAGCTTCAACTCTCCTGAAGATGTCCAAGGCTTTGCGACTGGCTGCGACGGTGACATTGGAGGGTTATCAACAACCCATTTGGATTTGGAGACATCACCTAAGATCAATGGGAGCCTTGGTCGCCCAGCTACAGGCAGATTTTGGGGAGAAATGCGACTTGGAGTCAAACCTGACATGGAAGGGAAAATACGTAGTGGGTATGCAGGGTTCCGGAATAAGGTGCGTTCCAGTGTTCTTTCTATGATTGACAATGCTGTGGACTATATATCGGACAGAAAAGACCCTCCCTGTTTGGCAACATCACTGAAGATATGTCCATGCACAATTATCTTGCATTACGCGTTCGGATAGCTGGTGACCCAAAGACCCGTACTTCGTTCTTTGCGAATATCCAAACGAACGGACCTATGTCGTCTGACTTATGGCAGCACCGAATTTACTTCCAACGGCATGACAACTCTTGGGAAGACGTCTATGTAAGCTACTCCATACACTTACTAGGGACTTTGTTGGACTGCGACTTTCTAGCTGCCGTTTGAGAACTTCGTCAGAACAAATTCTGGTGAACTTTCTGAAAACCAAATTGCAATGGCTCGAGAAGGGATCCGTAGTATCGGTATTTCTATCTTAGGGGGCAATAGTGGCATCTCAGGCCATTATGAACTGGGCATTGATTCAATTCGAATTGTGAACGAAGAGGATGTCATCAGGACTCCACCAGGTCAATCCAATTATCTTTCATGGAGTAGTGATGATCAAGATCTCATGTATTGCTTTTGTCAGGAGAGAAACTTCCACCATTAGAATACCACAACGCTCATCAGGAATTGTAACAGTATCAGACACTCAGTTAAGATATAGTCTCGTAGCAAGAACGTCCACATTTTGAGAGGGTCTTTGACCTTATCAGTTATGTGAGTCTAAGTTGAGGCAAAGCGATGGCAATTTCCCAATGAAATTAGACACTCTTGATCCTCGCCCTACTTCTAACTTTAAAAGATGCAAGGAATAGGGAGGCATTATAACAAGATTCAGACAAAGATCGATATAACATGAGTCACAAAGTTGAGACAAGTTCTAAAGTATATGTACACAGAATTTTTTTAGTTCCGACAAAGCCTTCCACGATTGTTAACAAGATAAAAAGGATGAATGCTACCAGTTGAATAGATGTGGGGATGGGGAAGAGATGGAGCACGCGGGGTAATGTCTGAGTTGGAAGGGAAAAGAGATGTACCCTATAGAACAACGCAACCAGAGCAGCAACCGCCGTGCGCATCGTCATGTGTGCTCTTGTCGCCGTAAACACCAGGAGCACCACTGGTGGCTCCCATGGGTGCAGGTCGTCCAGTTTGTTGTTCCTGTGAAAAGATGTCAGCAATTAGTTTGGCATATAATCGAGGTGCACATGAGCTCACTTTGTTGTATTTCCGGATCTCACGCACGAGGTTACTGAAAGCTTCGTCAACGTTGATGCGTTGCTTGGCTGAGGTCTCGATGAACTTGCAACCGAAGTGCTTCGCAAGATCACGACCCTCTATATACCAGTACATTAGCTCAACTATGTACTGATCAACTCTGACGAGACATACCATTCATTCCTACTTGGCGTTCATACTCAAGATCACACTTGTTCGCAACAACGATGACGGGGAATGAGTCCTGATCCTTTACTCGGAGAATTTGCTGATGGAATGTGCTAATTTCCTCGAAGGAGTTTCGCGACGTGATAGAATAGACAAGAAGGAAGCCCTCGCCCGTGCGCATGTATTGTTCTCGCATAGCCCTGAAAATCGAAGATTTTGGTTCAGTTTTGTAGTATGAAAAGACACATGTAGAGATCAGAGAGGCCTTCAGAAGGGTGTGGAAAGGACCAACCACCGCATACACACGGCGCCAGACAAGATATCAAAGTGAAGGCACATACCCATATTCCTCCTGACCCGCCGTGTCAAGAACATCCAAGAGTGCAACCTCGTCGTCAATAACGCATTGCTTGCGATACGAGTCTGTTAAATACGCGTAAGGTTTAGTGTGCAATTTAATTACATTAATAACGTAAAGTTACCCTCAATTGTCGGGTCATACTCGTCCACGAAATGACTTTGGATGAACTGGATCGTCAGGGCAGACTTGCCGACACCTTAGATATACGCATTTGAGCCTCTACGCGCCACGAATATTGGAGCAGCTGCACATACCGCCACCGCCGACGACGACGAGCTTGTACTCCCGCAAAAATTGTGCCTGCCAGGTGTATAAGTGGCAGCCCATGACAGCAATGATCAAAGCCCAGCCGCAACTCACTCTAGAAGTCATCTCTGATCAACTTTAATTTGGGAGGAAGGTATAGGGATATAAGAGACGAGGAGAAAGAGATACGAGTGGAAGGAGGGAGCGCGTGGAGACCAGAAGTCTAAATCCATACTAACTGGCCTATATGGGTGACTACCAAGCCTAACCAAACAAACTGATCATGAACGAACCACTTCGAAAACCACTGGGAAATTGGAATTATACTTATGTTCCCTCTCAACTAGGGCTGTGTTTCCATTCCTGTGCCTTTTCTGTCTCCTCTTCAACTGAGTACTTTGCAAGATTGATCCTGCTTTGTCAGGAAGTATTCCCCAATCAGCTCTGATCGTGCGCGGAGAGACAGCTCTGAGATCTGAGTATCCAAGTCGTAACAGATATATGATTGATCCAAAAGCATATAAGTACGTATCCCTATGAGCTTTTCAAACTGGTTTGCTACCATATGATGCATGGACTTGTCGACGTCTTGACCGCCTTTGACTCAACGATTGTCACCCACCTGGCAGTTGTCATCATATATGCCCACCAAGTCCTACCAAGTCGTTCAAAAGCCCCGTGAACTAGTTTACGCATGCTGTATATAATGCTTATTGCACCCTTATCGTGGTTTGACAAACGGCCGCATTCTATCACTTTTTGAGGCTGATTGGAACTGTATATACAATTATCCCACTCTCCAAGTAGGAGTGGGCAAGTTCTCATGTAATACCGCCCTCTGTCATGTCATAAGATGGTTTCCTTTAAGTTTGCCCGAGGTCAAGTCCTTGTCAATTGCAAGGTTCCCTACTAACGTTGCTCGGACCAACAAAATTCATTATTACAGAACGTGGTGATAGTCGATCGCACCTCCATCTTTTTGAATCATCATAGTTTGGTGCCCTGGCAGGTATATAATTTATTGTAGGATTACAAGGAGATCCAGAACGTGGATACACTGTAAGGGAAAGTAACATCTACTAGGCATGAACCTCTATTTCCAAAAGTTTTATCTTGTTGTGAACCTCAAGCCTGAAGGAAGAGGAGACTTGTATCATTGCCGCCTAGATTCACGCGAGAAATGGCATCGTGACTAGCACTCAGAAAGATCCCTGTGCATCCTAGGTCGTGAAGGCCAGGAACGATATTTCCGATATTCGGTACTTTTGCTCATATCGCTCTCCGTCTGAACTATATAAGCTATTGTCGTCGTCATAGCTTGGCGAAGAACGGGGGTGCCTTGAGCGATATGAAGACGACTTGTAATGTCGTTTGTCGTATGATCTACCATAGTCCCGCGACGAATGACGGCTTGACGAAAAGTGATCCCGAGATCTGGATCTAGATGGTGATCTGCCCATGTCATGAGTTCCACATAACGCGTGGAATCGTAACAGGAGGAAGGCTTATGAATATCCATGTTAGATGACGGCTTGGAACGACCTCGAAACACATTTGAAGAGTCGGAATGTCGTGGTTCTGCCGAACTAGAACGAGAAGTCTCGCCCTTGGACTTTTGGGGTCTCAAAAATCTCTCGTTAACAAGCGTCGCCTGACTAGAGAACGACACATTACTGTTACAGCGTTTCAAGGATCTGGGAATTAACAATGATGCTTCGACCGGACGCGGATCGAGACTTTTGATATCAGCTTGAACAACTTTTGGTCTGGGAGCGGTCTGGGATCATAAATCTTTAGGAGGTCAGACTAATGAAACCAAAGTATGAAGTTCAATAGGGGTTGCAAACATGATATCGGTGACAGACCTTGGCTGCATAGTCAGGGAGAAACTTCTCTATATCTTGGCAAGAATTCTTGGCTGAACTGAGTTGAAGTTTGATATGCTTGTCCCCCCGAAATTGAACAAAGCGGTCCCCGACAACATCAAGGCTTGTCTCTATCCGTTGCCAGTACATGGCGAATAGGTCGACGCATTCTTCGAGTTTGACCAGGGCCGCAACGATGTTCTTCAACTGAGCCATTGCTTCCATGCACTGATATAACCTCTTTTCCCTCTGCAATAGCGGAGGATTAGCCTGGATGATCTACACAAAATTTTTACACTTGCTCTTTATCTTCTTCTCGAAGAGCATCTGAGTACCCTCAATGACCAACGCGAAAAGAGAAAGCATGGCAGGTAAAGCAATAAGGGCTAGCGGAAAGGCTACTCCCGCCGCCACCCCGGCCACTGCTGCACCAGCGTTTCTGGCCACTTTAGCAATCTTTAGGCACTGAACTACCTTCTTGTGAGTGTCGAGTTTCTTTTCGTGATACCCCTTCTCAGCAACAAATGAAGACATTCGTCGAGGAATCTCATTTGTGACCTGAAGTACAGTTAGTTGTGATTCATTTGAAGGATATGTAGACTCAACGGCATGAACCATGCGCCTTGCTTCCCGAAAACGTTGACAAATGAGCTTGAAGTTCTCATTCGACAATCTAGCTGTCGTTGCCATCCTTTGCCATCCCTGTATCAGATCTTTAAGATCTATAGTACTTGTGTTCACATCTTCAAAGTAGTTCCAAAACGATGAAAGATCTTGTGCGAGCTTTAAACTTTTCACAGAAGCTTCTCTACTGTCGTCTAAAACATCGTAAAAGACCGTTGCTGCATTTTGAATTTTGGGAATGATCTCCTGCAGAGCAGGATGCTCGGATCTGAAAATCAACATTCATCTCTGCATAACGTCCCTCAAAGCAGATTAGAGGACATACGTTGCACTGAACCACGGCTCAACAGCTGACGCAGCTTCGCAAACGCTTCTTATCAGTGTGTTCAAATCGACAGATGTAGTAGTTGTAAAGATTTCAGGTAGCTTCAAGTTTACTAGGTGCGTCATACGAGTTGGGTTGGCGACTTGTCGAAAATCCATCGAGCCTGTTACTCAAGTCCCTTCCTTCCTGTAACTTCCTGCTTTGGTATCGGAAGTGCAAAAGGTGTATAGTGCTGTGATCACCACTTCTTGCAGTGAGGACCAGAACTGCCCCAGCTTTCTCCGTGTTAACAGGTGTTCTCGATGTCCAAATCGACACGTACTTAACGACACGGTACCACTCTGGCACAGCCTAGAGAGATGAGCAATCATTTTAGTGCATGATTTCCCGAGAACCATAGTCTCACTGGCAGTGTCGGCGCTTCCTGCGTGGAACAAGGCGTCAAAGACTAGGAATTACTGGTGTTAAGCACGAGGATAGATCCATCGTCAAGAAGCTCGAGTATCGGAAGGATTTAGTGCATGCTGCCTAGGCTGTGTCGGTGATTCCTGAACACTGATATGGTCACCTACTTATACCTTTTTACCGCTTATAATTTTTGTCTCTCACGACGTCTAGGAGCCTGAAGCACAGGCTTTGCAAACCACCCAGAGGACAGACAAAAAATTAGTTATGGCCATATATGACAGCTGGTGTAGCAAGAATCTTATAACTTCAGAACAATGGACAACACTGCCTTCGACTTCAAGGTATACGTCTGTCTCTGCTGGCATGACATCCCTCTGCATACATGATATCAATATATCTCACAATGGTGTTCGAGTGAGTCTTCTCCATCCGTGCGCCTTCTAGGTCAAGTCATGATTGTCCAATAGATCTTGTATAATGCTTCGGAGAGCTCTTTGCTCCTGCTTACGCCTGGAGTGACTAGTGTATGCACGTCTATCCCAACTCATGATTCTAACTGCCAACGCTGTGAGTTTGGAGACAAGGTCTATTTCTCCCTCGTTGACCTCTCATATCTCGTCCCTATGTAGCACATACGTTAGCCGCTTCACTTTCAGCCTTGATTTCAAGCGTACAAGACACAGTGACTTTTGTGCACAGCGTAGAAACTGCAGTGATCAATATTGACGATTTACTCCAGTATCGCAATATCGTCGCGCAGATCCGCCGTTCAATAACACTGTTTGCGACAGTGCTACGATTGCAGCGACAAAGCCATGTGCCTCTTGAGGATCTGGAGGACATGTTCCTACGCAGAATTGGTAGGATACCTGGAGGAGCTTTTTGCAGCCTCTGGTGAATTGAAATCGAGCTCCAAAGGCCCTCTGTCACAGTACAGATACATCTCCGAAAAAATAGCCCAGTTTCATCTGCCCCTCGCTTTTTTTCAACATCCTAGATTGCCGCAGGTCACACTGGTCTCACACCAAGCTCATTCAGCGCATCTGGAGGAATTCATATCTGAGGACAGTCCTCATCTACGCGATTTCGTCAAGTCAAGCATCTTGAGTGCAAACCCAGATGGGCTTGCGGCTTTTGAAGCGGTATTGAACGCACTACACGAGACATCGATCGCCATTTCGAGCATATCTTCTTTCTGGCTTGCCTATCAAGAGAAATTTCGAATTCTTGAGGCCCATGATCTGTGAGCGTGCCGGCTGACTCGAACGATGATGACTTACTGCACGAGTGCGCAGAAAACAGAGCTGTTCCTTGACAGCATCAACACAGTTGATCAAATACAGCGATGTATTGCGGCCATGGCCATGTATCCAAAACATGACTTTCAAGGATCATCCTGTCAGTCGAGCTTTTCCTCGACAAGGTCGTCCGTGAAACCTAAGTGGAGATTGCACTTTTGCGCATGGCTCTTTGGCTATCGGAGGAAATATTGACGAAAGGAAATTACAAAACATGAGTGTAGGTTCAGTCACTATCTAAATCCTATAGTGGACCTTAATCGTTGATACCAATCATGTCCTCCAGAAGTAGTTTGATTCATTGACTTTAAGAGATGTGCAGAGCTGAAGATTAGATTATCGCGGATGGCCACTCTTTGAAAAGACGGCTGAACACCAACGCCATGTTTTATTGGCCGACCTTCTAATCCTACTTACAGGATATCTGAAGCGGAGTGGTGACGCGGAAAACAAACCGGACTTGAAAAGAAGAGCGAGTTGGCAACGGCCCTTGGTGTCTCATCGAATTGTGGAAATTAAGATTTTTTAGAAAAATACATTCCCGTATAGATTTTGGGTGCATCCACAATCCCTTTCGAGTAGTCAAATTACTTCTTGCCCTTTCGTTTCCTGCCCTCGGTGCCGCTAAGCTCACTTCCACTAAGCTCGTCTCCACTTATAGCTACACCACTGGATTTCTTGGATTTCTTGAGGTGGTGCTCGGGTATCCACTCTTCTTGATAGCCTCCAGTACCAGTTGCGGTCACAGTACTAGTCACTGAGGGAGCTGAGAACAGGGAAACCTTTTTGGAACGAGATTTCTTGGGCGGTGGAACCAAGTTCAGATACGCCAAATAAGCCAGACCACCAAGAATTGAAGCGACCATCAAATACGTAGTAATCCTGGGATGATACGTTAGCCTTGGGTCTCTGACTCCGATTGGGATGAAAGAACCCAACAGTTTGAAGTCAAGAATCGAAATTTCAGGTTCCACAATAGTAACCACTGAATCATACGCGGAAACACGGTATGTCTCGCCCTATTCAAAATTTATGAGTAGCCCCTCGGACAAAGACATTCAAGAGACATACATCAGTAGAATGCTCAAGCCAAACGTTCAAGCGAAGGTCACCCGGCTACAAAACGGTATCAGCACCGGAAATAGGACACAGAGGCTGTACAAAGATTACTTTGAACCTGCAATGACATCAATGGAGAAGCTGGAGAAGGAAGAAAGAATACGCACTCGCTGTAAAACGCATAAGGAACTTCCAATTTTACACCTTCAGGAAGAGTAATTCCGAATTTCGTTGTGGTGAGCTACCAACGCGGCAATGTCATTGACCCCAGCTTGAAGACTGAATAGCCCTAACATACGTTTTTCACCAAACGGTTAGTTTCCGGGTATAATACGGAACCTGCGATGTTGACTAATGTAACATTACGCCCCGACTTGTTCTCGACGTTAAGGAGGAGCGAGTTCTTCTCTCCGTTAACGACGTCTATATCCGAATAATACGATTCAGATAGCGGGAATGAACAGTTGGAGATGGATACGTACGACCGAACGGGTTAGCTTCCGGGAAAGTCGCAGTGACGATAACAGCGGGTTCAGCGGCATCCTCTGCAGCAGCTTCGAGGAAAAATGTCACCGGATACTGTTCATGAGGCCGGAACGCAAACACTTACCTGCTGAAACAGACAGGACAAAAGTAGCGACTGTTGTGAAAAGAAAAGAGACACGCATCCCCGCGAAATTTGAAGCAAACGTTGATTAAAGCTACGACGTCGACACGAAGAAAGAAACTGGAGTGCTCAATGTCTTCTGCCACGTCTCCCAATATGTATCTCGGTCGTCACAAGTCGTCACATGGTGAAAGTCTGTGAGTCAGGTTCACGTGATAGTATCACCGAGCCCCGATCAGGACGCGTTCCGATATCCGCGTCCGATAATGTCCGACGCGAGCGCGCTTAAAGTTAAACGCTCGTATGTAACGTGACACCGTTAAAGTCCTTAGGCCTGAGGCTCCGAGTCGGAACTTGAATAACGTTTCATCATTAGACACTTATGTCGAGCTCGATTTGAGATATGTTTCTGCTGCTGATCGAAACGATCTCTTCTTGATCTCTTCTAATATTTGCAAGATTACTCAGAATGTTACCATATTACCTGTGGCAGAGCTCCCAACGGAATATTACAGCGTGCTCAATAAGTCACGGGTGAAAGGCGACGTCAAGAGAATCTTAGAGTGACTCGTCCAGTCATCGGCAGTTATCTGGTCACTGATCATTTCCGTACGTGCAGACTGCTAGTACATATACACATGTATTACCAATATCATCATGTCTACATCGAAAAGCTCACAGTATTGGTAAATACATTTAACTAGGCTTGGAGCCTTTGAGCAGTCCCCGAGCAATATCTTCAGGATCTCCAGTTGTATCGGGAAGCCAAAACGCCTAGATAGCAACATTGAGGATAAGATATGTATAATTGTTTCTTATGTGACCTACCAATTCGGACCCTGCAGTGCACAACATCGCAAGACGAGGATTGAACTTCACACATCTTGATGGCCCCGGGTGGCCGTCCAGAGATGCAAGAGGTTGAATTTTTTTCGGGTGGACCTTGAGATCAACTGGTCCCGTTTTTGTCTCCAAGTTTTGTACGTCCCATACTATCAGCTTTCCGTCAAGACTACCGCCTACGACGTATTTGCTGTCGGGTGTCCAACAGACTTCCTCTCCACTGCTTCCCTTTGCCGGTTCAATACTGGGAGGAGAAGATATTACCCTGCGTTCCAGTCCGACGTGACCCTCGAGTTTAGCAAGTAGGTGTCCTTCGAACGCGTCCAAGATATAGTGTGCATTACCCGAGCAGCCCACAAGCAAGAATTTTGAGTTGGAGGAAAAAGATAGAGATGTCATATAGATAGGTCTTGGCGGGTAACTAATTTGGGACAGAGTAGGGTCTTCAAGTGTTATCGTTAAAAAAGGTGCTTTGTCGTAGTTATTTGGGTCATAAAGGAGGATACGAGAGTAGTGATTGACTGCCACTGCAAACACTAGAGATGCGTTATCATAAGCCACGATGGGATATGAAGGAAGGGTCAGTTGTCCTCTGCAGTTTGGCGCGCGAAGATCCCAAAGACGGACTGTCTTGTCTAGTGATCCAGACATAAAGGTGTCATCCACAGGTGAAATTTCCAGGGATATGACTTTCCCAGTGTGACCCTTGAAGTATTGCAAATATTTGTTGTCGTGCAACGAATGATACCTAATCGTGTCATCCTCTTTCGTGGATGCATGCAATATCGCGGTGTTTCTGTGTGTGAATCTTGGGAGATCTACGCCGTACTTCTTAGAATACAAGGGTTTAATATACCTTTAGAACCCAAAAAGGTGATCAGAGCGCGAAAAATGCACATAGAAGGGGACTTGCTTGCCAGATTTGCAATTGTACAATCGAAACTGCTCGTCTTCTGCTGCTGTCACGATATAATCTCCCCTATCATCGAAGTCGATCCCGGTTATTTGCCGTGGTCCGATGGTCGTGGGCCTCTGACCAGGTGATGGTGTTGGTCCTGGTTCAACTGCATTCTTGAAGATTTTTGCCGGTTTAAGCCTATTCTAGTTGTTGGGTTGAGTGAGCTTCAAGATGGAATCTCTCTCACTATCATACCATCAATGTGTTCGTAAGTGCTAGCGTCGGTGGAGGGGCATTGTTGGGAGGGGGCGGCATGTTTTCAGAAGAAAAGTGAACAAACAGGATCGCGTCGAGATCCAAAAGTGATCGGAGTTTCAATACTTTTCTCGACCTGCACTCCATGGGTGACGCCGACGAGACAGCAAAGCTATGGAAGGTCAATAGGACTATTCATGAACTTGTTAAGGACAGGGTAGGAGACGTCTTGGAAGCTAATATTGATTCGATATTCACTGTTGAACCAATAAGGGCTTCGCTGTGTCCGACGATGAAATCCACCTGGATCTACCCACATTCAAAGCAACATACGCGTCTGAGAGTGGGGTCGTCGAGTAAATACACACCTCTTGGTTCACCGCTGATTTCCTGGACTCAAGCTGTACGTTTTTTGCAGCCGCGCCAAGTTGAACTTTTTTACGGCGTCACGAAATAACCCGTCGGATTACATATTTGTGTTCTTCTCAGACGAGAGGAGTGTTGGCGTGAAGACGATGCGAAAGTGCGTAATATCCTTTCACTCTTGATTCCTTCACTGACAATTATTTCTCAGACTGCTTGGAATTCTGGAAGAGAAGAAGATTCAAAGGGGTATCATCGTGTTCCCCGGAAATATGACACCTTCCGCAAGAAAAGTAAGATTCTCCCGTCACTACCGCTGTTTTCGATCTCCAAAACTTGTCCTCCAGGTAATTGTAGCCATGGCTTCGCAATTCAGACTGGAAGAGTTCTCTGAGTCGGATCTCCTCGTTAACATCGTACACCACACACTAGTACCACGGCACGATGTTTTGACGCCGGAAGAGAAAAAACTTTTGCTGGAAAAATAGTGCGTCGCGGATCGCATATTTTTATGAACAGCGACTTACGTCTCAGTAGCCGCCTCAAGGAGACGCAACTACCGCGCATACAATTAGCGGATCCTGTTGCACGATATTATGGCCTTCGACGAGGACAAGTGGTCAAAATCACCAGGCCAAGTGAGACTAGCGGGCGATACGCCAGCTATCGAATCTGCTTCTAGGGATTTCCGATTCTGGAGCTACTTGTTATCCTCTTCGTCGCGCCTCTGTTCCCTCATAATCTTATTCATCTAGTCTGCAAGCTGTATTAACTAACACCTTACTTTGATTTCGTGATCCATTCGCATTATGAAGCCAATTTTCCGAAGTCTTGACCTCTCTGTTCTTCCAAGGATTCTATGGTTTACGCACTTACCTGAATCTCGCTGGCTACCCATACAGAGCTTTCTTGACATATGTATCGACTAGGGGTAGCAGTCGAACATTCAGCCTCATGTATGTTCTGCTGTCGGGGATCTCAAGTGAGTGTTGACGTGGATTCTCGTCGATGGTCGAAATTCGTCGTTTTTAATACATGAGAACCACATGCAAGAATTCTTTTCCTTGGCGACACACGGCCGGGATCTCTTTTCAAACATGAGGCCATGACCCCTCGTCACTTTCCGCGCAATCCACAAAAGTCCAGCGCCTATTGCAGGACAATCTAGAAGTTTCGCTTGTATTTGCTGTTCTTTCTTATAGAAACGGAGCTGGAATCAGGAATCAATAATTGAAAGACAGGCACTCCAACGCATTCACTTTAGACAGAGACCTGCGGCTGAGTATCCAGTTCTATACAGTATACTTCGCGTCACTTGAAGTCTAACCTGTCGACTTCACAGACCCAGTTTCGCCGCCCTACTGGCAAACAATGCCTGTTGACTCCAACAGTACGTAATTCTAGGATTACTCTTACCCAGTTGATTTGTCTATGCTCGTTGGCTACCTGAGTCTACAGGCCGCGGATCGTTCTCGAATCTTTGGATCTTCTGTACGTGCTCCTCGATAACGCGCATATACGTTATGTTGCCTTCAACTAAAAACAAGGCAACTGCATTGCCTTTGTCACTCTGTTTTTTTAGTAAACCGGGCACCTTTTTGGTCAAGTAAATGTGGGTCCTTCTGATCACGTCAGACATATTCCAAGAAAGTTCAAATACCTGGGAATCAGCACTTTAGTAGAGGCGCCAAAGTTCTCCGCCTACATCTAGATGGCAGGAGTGGCAATGATACTTAAGAGCTCTCTGTTGACACTGCGCCTCAAGGGCCTCAAGGGAGATTGCCTTTCCCTGTTTTAGCGAGTCACAGTAGGCACCGTAACTGTCTAAGTTAACCCCAGCTTCTCTGGTCATCAGACACCCGACGTTTACGGCGAAAATGTGGTCCTTTGATCATCTAACACTTGACTTACGGCTACCTTCCTACCGGTGACGTCTTCCAATGCAAGAAATTGAATTTCTGAAACCTTTTTCCGATCTCTGGTCACCGGCGACTTGATAAGAATTTGCATTCTCTTGTTCAGTATGGATTTTGACGGGATGATTAACCATCTGAAATGTACCTGATAATTATGAATCAAATTTCAGGGATTATCGTTGCGGGGCTCAAATACTCGGAGCGTTACGATCGTGTGGTAGACTCTAGTATGGGCCGTTGAACCGTAGTATTGAACCCTTAGCGTAAAAATATTTGTTCGTTGAGTCATGCTGTAAATTATCAATGTCAGTAGGTATCTTGTCGGTTTTAGAAGATGTGAGTCATTTCTTAATTGTTTATCTACCGTTTTCCCATTTGTTTCGCAAAAGAGCGCTGCCGCTTCCGGCGCTTTAGGCACTGGCACATAGTTGCCGTGTGTGAGCTTATTCTGATTTTAAGTTACCTAGTGAAGTTGGATATCCGAGCCTCCAAAAACGCCGCGGAGGCACACTGGAAGCGTTATGAGATCATGAATAGAGCATTTAACAGTTTCTCATGCATATGAGCCACTTCGCGCCGAACGCCACGAAGGTTCGGTAATACGGTAACATCAGGTCATCAATGTTATCCTCTTCTGGATCCTTTATACATGTTTCGACTTGTGGATTGCCACACTACAGGTACATAGTATTTCCGATCCTTTTTCTTGGATTTTTTGTTTCGTGGATCCTTGACCCTATCATACGCTCTTATCGGGTCAGAGCAATATTGGGTAGACGCCGCATAGGATTTACCTCTGGGACCTTACGGGACCTCGGCGCAAGCCCCTTCACCACCTTGATCAATACTCCTTTGAAAGTGCTTCCACACAGCTTAACCTTCATGTTGTCCGATACTAGTCTTGCATCAAGAGTTTCATTGGTCAAGTCGAAGACGCTAAATGGGCATATCATCTTTATGGTCGTGGCATGTACACGTTATACCATCAGTTGACAGATTCAGTTACAAACGCTTTATCTATTCTTACACTCACCGTTAATTCCATCCTTCTTTCCCCTTCTGCACGTGAGACGTTAGATTCAACACCAGATTCCAAACTTGCCATTTCTTAATGTGGAATCGGTCATTCACGGTGCGAATCGCCCTACCTGCATAATCATCTATAGATTCACTATGAAGCTGGAGTTAGGCCTCCACAGTGCTAAGATGATATCGGGATGCGTTGTTGTTTCTCCCGATGCTGTGAGGTCCTAGTCAGACGGCTTCAGAATATAAAAGCTTCTATGCCCATATCTCTCCTCCTGATAACCACCCCGGGTCCTCAAAGATATCCCCTGTCCCACTTGAAGCCTGAGATATGACACTTTCATCGAACCAATTTCTTCTTCCCGACTTATTGGCTATCTGTCCCTTGGACGGGGGAGTCAATCCTCACTACGAGAAAGGAGCAGCAGAGTCCCGCACATGGATAAACAGCTGGAACGTCTTCACCGACAGGAAACGCGCCTTCTTTGTACTAGGATCAAACGAACTCCTGGTCTCTCGCGCCTACAATTACGCTGACTTTGAACAATTCAGGACCTGTTGCGACTTCGTGAGCGGACTTCCAGAGAGGAGGAGTAATTCTGACTCTCACATTTGAACCAATAGGTTAATCTACTTTTCGTCTTTGACGAAATCAGCGACGAACAAACCGGCAAGGATGCTCTCTCGACAGGCAATATCTTTCTAAATGCTATGAGGTATTCTGACTGGGATGATCACTCCCTCTTTTCTCGCATGACCAAAGAGTCAGTGTTTGTTCTTCCTCATCATTAAACCAAGGACGTACTTAAGGATGATAGGTTTCGCGCACGTCTTGTCCGTTCCTATCGTCCCAAAGCAACCGCTCGTTTCCTAAGAAATTGGGAGACCTATTGTGCTTCTGTCATCACCGAAGCTGAACTCCGCGAACAAGGGAAAATTCTCGATGTAGACGCTTTCATCGCACTGCGCCGCGAAAATAGCGCCGTTCGGCTTTGTTTCTCCCTCGTAGAATATTGCTTTGGAACAGACCTTCCCGATGAGGTTTTTGAAAACCCCGTATTCCTGGAAATTTACTGGGCAGCCATTGACTTGGTTTGCTGGGCAAATGTGAGATTCCATAACTGATTGAGGTAACAAAATTTACTCACCACGCTTTGCTTTAGGATATATATTCATACGACATGGAGCAAAGCAAGGGAATCAGCGGAAACAACATTGTCACGGTCCTCATGAAGAATAGACATATGACACTACAAGAGGCCTCGGACCACGTCGGGGCCCACTGCAAAGAGCTTATGGATCTCTTCATCTCTGCACAAGCTCGTCTCCCATCCTGGGGTGCATCCGTTGATTCCGAGGTAGCACGATACATACAAGGATTAGGCTGCTGGGTCAAAGGGAATCTCGAGTAAGTCTCATAGTATAGAAACAAGGAACCCGTTCTTACTTTCCCTGGTTTAGCTGGAGCTTTGAGACTCAGCGTTACTTTGGCGTCCACCACCTGATGGTCAAAGATACTCTTCTGGTTACCCTTCGACCAAGCGAACGACCCGAGGAGCTTGACAGCGACTCAGACATCGAGTAGAACGCTCCTCGTTCCTCTCGGCAACAGAAACATCTCGTTTTAAAAGCAGTCGTGCACATCCTTTTGCATGTTCTTTCATTGTCCACCTTATACATTACTGACCGCCACACATTACTATATTTACAATCTAGCATACGTCAATTGACATCCGCTGTATTTTTGGCCCAGATTTTTGTCCTAGTTCACAACTAATTATCCTCATGTATTAACACTTCTTTATATTCTTATACACCTAATGCAGGGTTCGAAGGAAGAGATTCAAGCCGATATGTACCAAGCGTGCCTAATCCTGCTTAATCTTGACGCTAAGCTACGATCAAACTCGATCGAGATTGGAGCTGTAGATCAGGGTCATAGACTGGTCATCAATCTGGAACTTTCGACGCCCCACAGTGACGTCAACGGTAAAGAAGTGGATTGTACCGTTCACATGTATGTAAAAAGATACCATGTACTATTGGGCCGTCACGAGGCAAGAATTTTCCACGGAAGAAAGAACAAATATGCTCGCAACCAACAGAGTCCGAGTGAAGGTTTATGTTAGGACAACGTCCCGTTTTCTAGACTATTGGTACATGATATCCTATATTTTATACAACATCGCAAAAGGCCGCTCTAACTTCTGGACATACTGAACTGGATTTTACGTGTGTCTCCTGCCTTCAAACGTATAACCAACGCCCGAGGCTCTCAGCCCATGATGGGAGTTCCGAGATCGAACTCATCTCAAACGATGAGCGAAGCGGCTCAAGGACCCCAGCGGCACTGTCCGCATTCAGATGAGACGAAGACTCGTCACCAGGATTTGGTGTTCCTGGAGGCGTAATTTGGCCGGGGACCTGAGCTGTACGACGGGTAGCAAAAGTTCTACGGTTTGAATGATGATCATATGGCGACAAGATTCCGAGTCCACTACCTCCCACAGATGTGAGATATGGCTGAAAGCCCTCGCGGATCAGTTCGTCTATCAAATTTTGTAGGTCGTGTGCCTTGAAATCTGGGGTGAATGTTCCACTATGAGATCGATGCCTGAGCAGAGTGAATATCCATACGTACCATCCGGCACCAAAGTGACCGCGCAACCTCCTCCGCCGGCCCCAGTTAGCTTGGTAGATAATTGATGAGGTTCCGCGGCTGTTATACTCCTAATGAGTTCCAACGACGGATGCGAAACACCCAGAGTGACGAGGTGACGGTGATTTTCATAGATAAGGGACTACACAATATGCGAAAGTCAGCTGCCGTTTTCGAACTGGGAACAGGCGACAAGCAGCTTACCGACAGAGCGGATAATAACGCTTCACGATGTATCTCTGGATCCGCCAAAGCCCTCCTGGCTTCATCACTAATGCTCTGGATGGAGTTCAAAATGCCATTAACCAACTCGGGTTCCTAAGACAAGATAGGGTCAGAACTCTAGTCTACGGTCTTTCTGCCACCGTGAAAAGAATTTACATTGGTCTTTTTCTCGCCGACACCGGCGACGAGCTTCTTAGTATCTCGTGGGACCTTAGAGTTAGTCAATAGGAACCTCAGCGACTTGAATCTAGGGGACAGATGGTCCGTAAAGTCAGGCACAAGACCTCGATACCAGTTAACAAAAAAGCTTACCCCTGTATAGATTCCATGCCACTTTTCCTTTCAAATCCAGGACGTGTGTACGCTAAAGCGCCACCAAATACAGAGACGCTATTGTCTATGCCACTAGGATTGCCGTGGAGGATTTTCTCGGCAATGAATGCCCAGCGGTTGACTTCCTCAGCTAAGGCTTGCGAAAGGGCACGGCGGCCTTGGTGTGATATATGGATGTGACCTTTGCTCGGTGACGTTGGTGCCGGGGGTGTAGGAATAGTAATTCGACGTTGCAGCAGTAACAAAGCAGTTGCCGCACAAGTGGAAAAGGAAGCCGAAGACCCGAGGCCAGCACCAACTGGTAGCGTTGATCGCGCGGTGAAGCTGATCGACAAACTGGAATCGAAACTAAGTAATTGGAAGGGCCGCGGAAACAGACGGAAACATACCGCCGCCCGGCTTCTGAAAGAATCAGGTACATGTAGAGAAATGCCAGAGACGCAGCGAAGGCAGTGCGTTTGCCCTCGAGGTCTTTCAGAGGTCCTTCACTAATCGCAGCGATCAGTTTCTGATCAAGGGCCTCCGGGTGTTCGTCGTCCGCAACTATGGGAGTTACAGCATCCCACGGTAGTGCTTCGATGTCCCATTCGTGATAGAAACCTTCGATATCATGGAAATAGACTGAGAGTTTGCCGTCGTTTCTGGGAGTTGTGAGGCCATAGCAGCGGAGATCTACAGCTGCAGCGATGGCAGTCTATTGAAGAGACTCAGCACACATGCAAAGGCACCAGGGCAGAGAATACAAATCCTCAGGGGTTCGATCCCTAGGGACTAAAGAATGGGTTGGTAGCCAAGGCGACTCACCACTCCATGAACCACAGCATGCTCTCCGAACAGGATGACTTTACCAGGCGCACTCACTAACCACTCCCTATCCAAGACAGTATCGAGTTCGAGTTTCTCCACAGCACGAGCGAGCGTTCCACTAGCCTCTGGACTACGAACCCTGACGTATCGATTCTCTGAAACGTTATATTCGACAGCGCCCGCGTCTACGAGGGCACGTTCGAGGTCGTCAAGAAGATCGTATACATCTTCAATGCCAACGCATAGCCGAATTAGGTCCTCAGGCAACCCCCGGGCAGCCCGAGTAGCAGCGTCGATAGAAGCATGTCTATTCAAGCCGTCAGTGATCAGTGTCAGTTAGGGATACGGTTGTATTGTACTCACGACATGACACAGGGCATACTGATTAAGCTGTTCACACAGCCGAAGCTGACACTGATACCCCAAAGTCTTGTCCCTCCAACGATACGCTCACTCAGCTCCTTGTTTCCAGTCTCAAAGCTAAGGACAGCTCCATTCCCATCAGCTATGCGTTCATGAATTTCTCGTCCAGGGTGATCAGCGAGCCCTGGGTAATTCACGTGGAACCCAAGATTGTTAAGGTAATTTGCAACAGAATTAGCAGTGGCCTGCTGGCGGTCCATGCGCAAAGCTAGTGTTTTGATTCCGCGGAGAAGAAGGAACGAGTCAATGGGAGTGAGGGCATTGCCTATGGCGTTTATGGTGAAAGCCATTTGCTACATAGCAATTAAATGAGCATCAGGAGAAATGACAGAATCATCCTTTACATACTTTGGCTAAATCGTCACGATTGCATGTTATGGCACCGGCCATGAGATCATGATGTCCACTAAGGTACTTTGTGGCGCTATCATACACGATGTCTGCGCCGTGTTCCAGGGGTCGTTGCAAATATGGGCTCATCATGGTGTTATCCACAACGATGATAGCATTAGGTGCGCGTTCCTTGACATCCTTGCTGATGGTTGCAAGATCTACAATTTTTACCAAAGGGTTCGTTGGGGATTCAAGAAGCACCATAGCCGTTTTCGTCGGGTGAATAAACCTATGCAGCGCCTCGGGAACGGTAGTATCGACGTGGTGGACGGTTACACTGACATGAGTCCGAATATAGGCAAGTAGTCGATTAGTGCCTCCGTATAGGTCATCACCTGCAATGACTTCATCTCCAGGCTTAAGAATACGCAGTATAACGTCAAGTGCAGCCATTCCAGACGAAACGACGAATGCATGTTCGGCCGAGGATATTTTGGCAATGTGGTGTTCTGTACTAGACATCAGGCTCTGGTGTAGATACAATGGTAGGCTTCATACATACCAAGATGGCTACGAGTCGGGTTACCGCTCCTGGTGTAATCGTATCCATTACCTACCCCTTTGAAGGTGGCTGTTTGATAGATGGGTACAGAACTGCTTCCGTACTGGTCTTTCATGTCTGGATTATCCACTGTCGCGCATAGTGTTGAAAACCGGTATGGTTTCCTTGGCCTCATGGGCGACTCAGGTTCTGGAGTAGGCAAGTCATGGATAGGTAATTTAGAAGCCGACTTGGGGTTGTTTGGGGGACCCATCTCGTAACAGAGCAACAATGTAGTGCTGAGCAGAGGGGTCAAACAAGATTTAAGACGGCTGATAGAGAGGAAACCGGCGTACGCGTGGATAACGTAGACGATGGGAAAAAGTAAGAATGGTCAGTGATGAACGATAGCAGAGCCGACGATAAGTAGCAGACTCATACGATGGCGTGCTCAAGGACAACTTAGTCTCCGGTAGCTGACCTAATAACAGATGATATATCGATGATAATCGATTCTGGACAACTCCCGGTCGGCCGATCAATAAATAATCTATTTCAGTATACTTACCTACCTACTCACCTACCTTATGCCACCAAAGCGAACAAGAGACCAGTGTAAGGATTTACTTAAGGTTGCCGATTATCATCTGAACGCGTATAGATGCTCGTCAGGTCAACACTGTAGCTGCTGTTGGCCTGGCACCCGAGGTTATCGCTAAACGGACTAAATGGCATTTGGAGGAGCTCGAGGTATAGCTGATAAATTGTTACACTTCGTTCAACGAAACTTACACTAACGAAGCGTTCTAATTATTCTGAACCCACACTTCTGGCCGGCGAGGACGATGAGGTGGGAGGGAAATCTGCTAAAGGACGTGCACGTCAGACCATCTCCGACAAACGCAACCTCAACATTGCAGGCACGTCCGCGGCGGCCAAAAGGAAGAAATCGACAATGAATGTTCGAACCGCGTTGCTCTACCGCAAGAATCTTGCAACTCTTATAGATGAATCAGTGAGGACGGTGTTCTTAAGCTACGCAGAGATAAGCTTTTACATGCTGTACAGAACATTGCTTCCCTCCCTGCAACGGTTCCAACATATTTGACAGCTGTAACCGCTTCATCTCCATACCCACCGCGGATTTTGTGTTCGGTTTGTGGGTACTGGGGCGCGTATAAATGCCGTAAATGCGCCATGCCTTACTGCGACCGAAATTGTGAAGGAGTCCACGCCGAAACCCGTTGCGAAAGAAGGATCCTATGAAGCTAAACAAGGATGAACATACCCAGAAGTTGATCTTCAGTCCTTTGTTGATACCCTTCGATGCAGAGTAAAGAATACTTTGGAATGTCATATACATAGGTTATTATCGATATTGAAATATTGAAACAATATATGCCATGTCGGAATTTTCAATTTCATAATATATCGCGAGCTTCTAATGGTTCTGAAGTCCAACCTCTTTTCCAATAGAAACTAAATTCCAAACGGTGAGCTTCCAATCCTCCTAACTGACAATATAGGTACACCGAAAAGAACATTACGATGAAGCTACCCGAGCTGAGTTGTACAAGAATAATCCATCACAGAGCACCAAGCCATTACTTTTCCTTATACGAGTTTTGCCAAACTGACGGTGTTCTTGGTAACATCCGTCGAAAAGTACGCGTTCTTCAAGAACACGTCTCCAACTAGCCACTCCGTTGCGCCTCCGATTTGTCCGGATGATATGCCCGAAATGCAGTCGCCCGTGGGGTCGTTAGGATCCACTGGCTGGAACGCAATATCCCTGGGGTCGATCGCAAACGCAGTACCACCGAATGACAAGGCGACGCTAGCGTTGGTCGTACAAGGGACAGTAAACGTGCCCTGGCCGACATCTTGAGCACCCTCAATGAGATTGTGGACGGCAGCGGCATCATCGGGAGGGGCGACAATGAGGGTTGTACCAGTGTCAAGGATGGCAGTGCGACCTTGCAATCCAGCGTCCTGCCCATCGACAGTGACTTTACCCACATCACCTTCCCAGAAACCTTGCTGATTGACATTGTTCAATGTGACGAGAGTGTTTTGGACAAACTTCGTGGTGTCGAGGCCACTAAAAGAACACAAAAGGGTGTCAAAAATTGATAGACACAGAATACCATCCACATACCCGAACGTAATCTCCCCGTCGTTCAGGTTGTCAGCAAGACGAGATATCTTGTACGAAGTGATAGCGTCTGCGACCGAACCTTGCTTCGCCAATGACTCAATTGGTGTCAGGGTTTGTTGTTCGGAAAGTGTCTGATCAAGAGGTCAATACACCGAGGCAAGGGCAGCGTAAATTGTGTGCATACTGATTGTGCCAGTCCCATGAGACCGTCAAAAGGAGTGGTATCGCTAGAGAAATCGACAGACTCAAGCAGCGCAACACCGAAGGTATGTGTGTTGAGTGCCAAGCCAGCTATTGAAACATCGTCCGTCACAACGTCACCTGCGACCGAACCAGTTCCGTAGGTCACTTGGAATTGTTTGCCGGTATCAACGAAAGAACTTGAAGATTGAGCCCCAAGAAACTGGTGGTTGCCCTGAGACGGAAGATCAGTTGTCCGTTAGATACAAAACTCGACGTGAACAACATACACAATCACCGCCATCCTCAGACTGACACTGCTCACCGCCAACCCAGAAATCGGCCGATCCAGAATCCATGAGAATTAAAAAGTCCTGAGGAGGCGTACCGATTTGGACAGTTGCAAGGTACCCAACATCGTCACCCCTCCACGAAAGAGAAAGATAGGCAATCAAAAACAACAGGAGCCGTCAAAAGACTTACTCAATGTCAAGACCAAGAGAGTTGTTAGCAGTAGGAGTATTTGCATTGGTAACGGAGTCAGAAGCAGCTGTGCTCGACGATCTGGATGGACAGACTCGAATCAGATGATGTCGGGCAGAATTGAAGGACTCCGCATACCCAATGTCGCCCGTGGCCTCATCTTGGTTCCCGTGTCCATGCTTGTTCTGCTTCGCAGCTGCGGAAGCCAACACGGCGCCCGAGCCAGCATTCTTTTGTGTCTTAGCTGACTTAGGAACGCCCTGACGATTGTAACGTTTCTCGAGATCCTCGATTTCACGAGTATGTTTCGGGATACCCGAGAAACGATTGTATCGCTTCTGTAAGCCTTCCTCGCCTTCGACGGCGAGGACACGTTTACGAAGGTTTTCTTGCAGCTCCTCGCGGGAAGGCTCGCGACGACCGGTCATGCGCGCATAACGGCGGTAGCTGCGGTTGACGTTCTGTTGGTGGGCCTGCGATCAGAAAATAAGCTTGTCAGCGAGATCATAACAATGAAGTGACGAAAAATAGACTCACGATCAGGGGGTGGGCAGTGGAGCGTTGCTCAAGTCGCTTGAGGGGAAGAGTGACCAGACCCTTAGATTCGGAGGCAGGTTTCGGGGCGGGAAAGGCAGTAGCAGAAAGAGCGAGCAGGATACTCGAAAGAAGTGTAGGGAAACGCATGTTTTCCGTGTGGATCAATAAAGAAACAGCTCTTGAGCGTAAGTTCAGTTAAACTGCCAGAGAGAAAGGTGAATGATATAAGGACGGAAAAGAAAGGAAAAGGAGGGGGACCAAAGCCCAGCCTGTACAGAAAGAAAGGACAAGGGGAGAAAGGTGACTTACTGCGTGATCATAATGCCTTATATACTGTAACGGCCGTCGCCAGCCGGAATCCGCAGACCTATCAACCAGGTGATTGACAACAAGTCTTTGCCATCTAGTTGACTAAGAATAAGACAGAACCCGATAGATTGATTGTTGGTTGTCGTCGAGTGATTGTATGATTGTTGAAGAAGGTCAAGACGCATGTGGAATTGAAGGTTTAGATTGAAGGTTTCTGATTGGAATCTGTCATTTCTTGTTCATCAAAATTGTGCATCGCACCTCGAGAGCATGTTTGGTGCCAAGGAGCTGCCGCAGCTGCGGGGACTCCGGGATGGCAACTGGCTATAAACAGAAAACTCGACCTTATTTATACAAATTCTATTCACGTCATTCGTAAAAGATGGGCGGTGTAGGGAGAAACTCAAGATGATATACCAAGAGGCGCAGCAACACGACAAATAGATGATAATCTACAACCTTGACCGTGCAGCAGCATCTTCGATGACAGCACTGATCGGTCTTAGGTCCTGTCCGATGGCAGCCAATGTATCGCGATACAAATCAGACTAAGGGGTAATCCAGTTAGTGACCATAAGCTCTTACTCTGGAATATTATACCTTGATCAATCCCCAGACACCGCTCTGGGCATTGGCGCTGAACTTTTCAGCAACTTCCTCGGCCTTCGCGAGGATGTCAGCTGTTTGCCCGGTAACCAGATGATCCAGAAGCCCATCATCATATGCCTCCTTAGCTGTGAAACGATGGCCTTCGAGCGCGATCTTGCGTTGCAGGCGGTGATCCCCAACTTTGGCGCGCAGAATTGCAGCAAGTGACAGAGGCCACGGCGCACCAAAGTGGACCTTTCGGCTCAAGATTGAGTATCGTCCTAAAGACATCCATTCCGCACTCACCTCGTTCATGCACAGCCAAGCGTTACGTTTACTTCCGTCGGTCATGATGCGATAGTCGCAGACCAATGCTAACATGAAGGCGCCCGCATAGCAATGGCCGTTGATTGCAGCTATTGTAGGAACTGAGACCTGGGTTAGTAATTGATGAGCTGGTGTGAATGATTGAGGACTTGCTCGGAAATGTTAATAGACGAGCTAAAAGAGGGTTGAAAGTGACTAAAGAGAGACAAATTCCATGAAATCGAGTTCAGGGGCGTGTTGAACGTATATCTACCTGGAAAAAAATTCGGATTGGGAAACACGTTCGGAAAATCAAGACCTAGGACTGCATCAGTACAAGATTAGGGAGGATACGCAAGGAACATACCGTTGCTGAAGAACTTGTCCTGGCTCCTTTTCCCGACAATTATCAGGGCGCCTTTCCCCCCGGTCTTGTCCTTGTTCTTCTGAGAATTTCTCCACTGCTCGCGCCAATCACGCTCGACCATATTGAGTGCTGGCTTGAGTCCTCGATCAACGAGATCGAGGGTCAGGCGGTTGTCGACTCCATTATGAAGTTCGATAATCCACAGGGAGGGTTTGGCTGAAGGAAGTCAGGTAGTGATTGCAAACGAGGAGTCGTGTGGTTACTTACGGTGGGTCAGAGTGATAAGAGGACCATCAGCAGGGAGACTCAGAGGGTACGACATAGGTTCTCGTTGGGTCCGTCAGTATGCAATTCAAAGCGATATACAAGTTTTGGTAGCATGTGATTGGACCGACATCCACGGGTTCAGGGACAATCAAACTCCGGACGTATGAAGAAATGAAGAGCGCCCTTCAAGAGTTTGCCAGCACACAAGCCTGCCAGAAACTTACTCAAGCTCAAGTCCGGGTTTCCGAGATTCAAAACGTTCATTGAGAACAATCTGGTCATCGCGTGCCGATCAACGACGAAAGGTAAACAGTGTACAAACAAAAAGACCATTTCACAACCACAACGATGAGCTTGAACAAACTCCGGGCGGAGGAGATCAAAGGTTCTTTTGCTCTCACCATAGGTTGATATGACTAGACTGACAGTGCGTTTAATATCAGCCAAATTCGAGGAGCGTGACGCTCATGTTCGGGAGTCGTGGGTACGGGCCATGGAGGCTCGCCTGGTTCGCGATGAGCTCGAAAAGTGTCAGAAGGGGGAAGGTGTCAACCACTACGAAAACTGCAAATGGCTTTCAGAGAAGTACCTCAACATGCTCCGCGAGAACAAGGTACGTAGCACGCTTCTGACTTTACTCAACACATGTCTGATGATGATACGGAACATAGGTTCAAGGGTACAAACATATAGACGTCTAATAGATAATGGAAGCTCCCACTTCTGAAAGATTCTACCTACTCCCGGCCTCCCAAATCGGCCATGCCCTCCATCTGCAGATACCTTAAGTCCCACGACTAATTTTCCATTGAATGCTCGGAGCTTTAGAGGGGACTAGCATAGGCTGTTCTCGGTTCACTGTACAGACGGTCTCATAAAGCAACCGACTCGACCTCGTGGACATTGTTCAACATTTCGTAAATCACAGGAGTAGATGTTGATCGCCTTTCAAGATGCGAAATATTGGATAAATCCTACAAACACCGCGGCGACAGTGGCGACAACTGTTGTTATTATGCCTGAACGACCTAAGATTGCACTCGACGGCCTGTGTAATTCAATATGAAGTTATATGTATTTATAGAATTGCAACTACTCGACTCACTGGGAGGTAGTGGCTGGAGACGACTGGACAGTAGCTGACGATCCAGAAATACTCGTGGATGAGCTCTGAATTTGGCCGGCTATATTACCGACGGAAGCAGATGAGTTCATTGCACGCGTTGTATTTCCTTGCAGCGCCCACGACACGCCTCCCAAAACATGGGACAAGAATAATTCATCCTATACGTACATTTAAGTAAGCCCTGGGGATATCACTCACAAAGCGCCATGACTGAACCTGCCAGGTTTCGTTCAGATGCCCAAGGCTGGTATAAAAACTGCGCCCTGCAAGACCCTGCTTGCTGTGATCAGCGCCACTGCCGTGAAGTTGGTACCATGCTGAAATGCGGAGCTGGTGAGAATCCGTGCACAGAAGGAAGTGATGGTGGTACCAAGGGGATGAGGTGTTCCTTGATTAAATTTCCGAGTTCCGTCGTCTTTGAAAACATGTCAAACCGCAGCTAGCAAAAAAGAAAGGTCTATCGCGCACCAACATAGCTGGTTTCATTCGCGGCAAGCAAGATAACTGCACCAACTGCTCTGGGATCCGACTTGAAGTTGTACCTATTAACCTGAGGTTGGAATAGGCACAATCGTAAGTATGTTGACCGTTGTACCAACATTTCGTCCCGAACATGCCACTCGGCAGGTAGCATGCTGGTACTGGGATGCGTGTTGTCTAATACATCAACAATCTATTGCATCATTAGATAGTGTGACGTGGTGAGCGAACATCATGTGTAGGGAATGTTATTCACTTACAGCGTCCTGTAGTTCCGGATGGTAGTCGAAATAGGCACCTAAGGCAAGGGCAATTTGACAGAGTACCCCACTCAGTATGTGATTTCAGAAAAAAAATTGTATGGTATACCAATTTCGCGGCCATAAAATGTGGTGTTGACCAAGGAGTCAGAGGATGAGTGTATCCCTATAAAATTCCCGCCTAGGTTGAGGTATGTTTGGAAGGCCGCCTTTCCTGCGTCATCCAAAACTGCAGTGTTCAAATACCAACAGAATGATTGAGTATGCTATGATCATGATGCGGCTTTAAAAAAAAACACACTTTCACCGGTGGTACTGAGAAATAGGAGTGCGTCATATTGGCTGAGATTCTCTACTGTAAACCGCGTTTTATCTTCTGTAGAATCAAATTCGACATTGACCACAGAGCCATTTGCTTTCAGTGCAGCGATCGCAGTAGGAATGGAGTCGTGTCGGAAGCCCGCTGTGGCAGAGTATATCAGGACTCGCGCAGGTGGTCGCGTCTGTGCCATAGCAATTGACAAGAACAGCAGGACCAGGAGGTAAAGTGGAGAAAGTGAGTTGGACCTCATTTCCAAAGTGCAAAGAGCGCGGTAGTTTATTCAACAGTGGGAAAAGGAGGTGACGGCATCCCCAGCCGCTTCATTTACATACTTAAATCTCGTCCACACCGCGAAAAGGAATCAGAAATGACATCATGCTGCTCAATCGTATTGTTCAGAAAGCCAGAGCAAAGACGTCTAGTACTAGGTAAATCATTCGTCAATAAAGAGGGTATTTATTATGTAACATTAGTAGGGAATATGTAACCTCGAATGAAAACCCTAAATGAGTAGTAATGGAGCAGTATACGTGTTAGTTGAGATGATAGTGTGCGGTAAATGAACTGGAGTGTTGGAAAGATGCAGTGCGGGCATGTAAGGTGGTGGTGTGGTAATCACCTATTGCGGAGTACACTCAGGTTGCTGTCCGTCGTCGTATTCATCGTCGTCGTCGTCATCATCATCTTCCCAGTCATCATCATCATCGCCAAACTGGGGTGAAAACTGGTCAAAGAAGGCTTTGTCGGCTGGGAAAGACCCAGTACGCACATCCATAATATCACTCTTCTCAAATTCAGCCTCCGTTACAACGTTCGGAAGTGGCTCAGGGTTTTTCCTTTTTGGGGGAAGTAACGACTCGAGGGCCTAGACGCATTGTCGAAATCCAGTATACAGGGGATGTTACGGAAGACCCACCTTTTTGTCGATCGTCTTGAGCCATTCATCGTCAGGCATCTCTATCGAGAGGATGACGTAAAGGTCGCCTCTCTCGTCTGGCCGTTTGTGTATGGGCATGCCTTCACCACGTAGGACTATGGATTCATCAGATTTGAGGATTTTGCCGGGAGGACTTGTGACTTCGATGCCTCGACCGTCCAGGTGTGTAAGGAGAATTCGCGAGAATCCAAAGAGAGCTTCCGATAGGGTGATCTTGACATGTGTCAAGAGATCGTTATTTGAACGCTCGAAGGATTCGTGAGGGAGTACTTTAAGAACGAACACGACGTCGCTGGCAGGGATACCAGGCTAATCTCATAAGATTATAGTAGATCATGGAATAATGAGGATGGCTCACTTGTTCGTCTCCAGCACCAGCAAGCACAATCCTTTGGCCATTTATCATGCCTTTCTCAATTTCTATCTCCTGGCGTTTCCTCTCCGTGACGGTTTTCTCGCCCTTGCACTTCTTGCACCTTACGACTTGTGAGCCAATGCCGCTACCGAAGGCATGTCAAAGCTCACCTGTCCTTTTCTTTCAACTTTTCGCCATTCCCATGACAGGAAGTGCACACCACTCTTGAAGAACCCAGACGCGATGGTGATATCTATGAAGAAATCAAAATAGAACTGGGCATGGATGAAGTAGAGTACTGACCTGTGTGTGTACAATAGTGAACCCTTTCCCATCGCAGTCAACACACTTCTTGGGCTTCGCACTGCCTTTCGCCCCAGAGCTAAAGATACTGAATACTTCCGCTGCAGAAAGTAGAGCAGGCGCGACCACTTACCCGTGACATTGACCGCAGAGTGCTTCCCGTTCCATGTTCATCTTGACAGTCTTGCCATTGTATAAATCCTCTAGCGTTACGTCGTGTGGGATGACTTCCGGGCCCCGTCCTCGCCTACCAGCACCTGGGCCGGCGGGATCAAAGAACATGCCTTCCGACGCGAAAAACTGGGCGAACAAATCTGCTGTATCGAAGGTTGGCCCACCACCACGACCACGTCCGCTTAATCCATCCACGCCCCGTTCATCGTAAACAGCCCGCGTTTGGGGGTCATTGAGGACCTCGTAGCTGGACGAGGCGGTCAGCCGGCGCTTAAAACAGATACAGGAGCACGTACGCAGCTGCCATCTCTTGAAATCTCTGATGAGCTTCAGGGTCATTGGGGTTTTTGTCCTATCATGTTCAATAATCCGTAAGGGACGATTTAGAATACTGAAGACAACGCATACTGGGTGGTGTTCTTTCGCCTGACAGAGAATTTAGCGCCGTGTTATTAACCGAGACTGGGTAGCTACCTTTCTCATGTAGGCCTTTCTTATTTCGGCTTGGAAAAATGTGAGCAACGTCTTTCCTGGGGTGTGGAATTTCAGTACCTTCACTAGCAGACGGAGAAACGCCCAAAATGTCGTACAGCTCTGTCTCAACGGCCACTGGGTAAGGGGAAGTTCAGGACATGGTTAATTCAAATAGAGATTGATCCACTCACTCTTAACCCTTTTGATGTCGTTTTGAAAGAGAAGATGAACGAGAGCCCAGACACGGGCCTAAAACGCGTGGACTTGTTACGCCACAAGCGTGAAATTTTTTTTCAGTCGGAGCCATAAATTCTTATACAAGTAAGTGGATCGTTTGCTCAAGCTCTCTTGACCTTAGTATCTCATTTAAACGCCTTTCACCTGTAAGTCCCTTTTCAATTGTTTCTTTATGATGGTTCAAATTATTATCTACATTGTCCGACTGGGTCTTCTCAGCTATGACGATTGGTCTTACTGAAATCTTATCCTTCATGTTTCTCACAACTGACTCTTCTTTCCTTAGGCATGTTGCAAGTTTTTCTGGTGTTGTAATTCTATCTGTACTGAGGAGAATGTATAATCCAGTTGTATAGGATGTCGCTATGAAAAACCTGATGTACTTGTGTCTAGTGCTCCACCAAACATAATGAACTTCTACTTCGAGGCTGCTAAGACGCTGGACCGTCTGGATTCTAAGCAAGGCTCCATTAAAGGTGTCCTAGCAACTCTACCTGAGAAAAATCGCAAGCGAACAGCTGCTCTCGTGATTGAGACACTTAAATGTAAGGTCGAAGGCATCATTCAGAGTTTCACGTTTTTGAAATTCTCGATTCCAGACAAAGCGGTCTTGGTCGATATCATAGAGCAAGCGAAGCTCTTGAAGGAGGAGCGAAAGATAACTTCCCTCAATCTCGCTCTTGTACTGGCTCATGATTTGCTCCTATCTGGAGGCATTCAGGCAGGCGATGGTCCAGTAAAACAGGCAATACTCCGGCATAAGACTCGCTTGCACGGCGAGTTGCAAAAGATGAAGATCAAACGAGGGGTCAAATCAAATATTGAATTAGCCCAGACTGGTGACCAGAGGGCAGGTGCGTCCTTTGAGTCTTTGGATCACGTCACTTCCATTGATCGCCGTCTGACAGCTCGTATACCGCGTTATGTTCGAGTGAATACATTGGCTTGGTCAACAGACGAAGCTGTCGAATCATTCATATCCCGAGGCTTCATTGCCTCGGACCCCTTTGAATCCAAGTAGGTTTTCTCGTTTCACTTCACCGCCGATTCACCGCTTATCCCTCTGCTTTATGTAACCAGAACCGGTTTCATGAGAGACGAGCACATACCTGATCTTCTGAGCTTCTCGCCTCAGGCTACCTTTCATGAGGACCCGTTTTACAAGGCTGGGAAGATCATCTTGCAAGACAAGGCCTCGTGTTTCCCTGCGACAGTTTTAGCACCGCCTGTCACTGACAGCACTTTCGTTATCGATGCTACGTCGGCACCAGGCAATAAAACTTCCCATCTCAGTGCCTTGATGAAGAACAAAGGAAAGGTTAGCGTAATCGGTACACACTGACAATATAGTATATTGACTGTTCCAAAAGCTGTTTGCATTCGAGCGAGATAAGAAGAGGTTCGCGACGCTTACGACAATGTTGTCCAGAGCTGGCTGCAGGAATGTGGAGCCAATCAACGCTGATTTTTTGACAGTCAATCCGTTAGACCCCAAATACACGCGAGTCACGCATATGTCAGTTGCGTCAGGTTTTTTTTTGCCAACCACGGAGCGTCGGGCTAATTCAGAAATATGGTATAGACTACTTGACCCTTCCTGCAGTGGATCCGGGATTGTGAATCGACTAGACCATCTTCTTGAGACGGGTATACACTCCTTGTATCTCTTTACGTGATCCTGGAGTGTGGTTCTGATTTGTATCTAGAGACCGAAGATGACGGCAACCAGGAAGACCGCCTCAAACGCCTGGCCAGCTTCCAGGTTATGATGGTGAAGCACGCTATGCGATGTGAGTCCTTTGTCCACATCTAATGGGACCGGATACTAATAGTTTGAGGATTCTTCTAATGCTTCTTCAGTCCCTGGTGTGCAAAAAATAGTATATTCAACGTGCAGTATACACGCGACGGAAAATGAACATGTTGTACTCGAATCCCTTCAATCGGAGGAAGGAAGAGCAGGGCCATTTTCTTTGGCAAGTCCAAATGAGGTGCTGCCTCAATGGCCACGCCGAGGTTTATCAGAGGAAATGGAACATCCAAGTATGTCACCTTAGTCAAACTTTCACTTCATTGCGTTGTCTAAGAAGTGGTGGTGTAGACCAAGCGGCATCATTAGTGCGATGTTCGCCAGGTGAAGACGCTACCAACGGGTTCTTTGTTTCCTGTTTCATTCGCGATCGGACGAAGAGGAAGGCTGGTGCAATCGAGAGTGAGATCGATCATGCACACAAAAAAAAGAAGACGTAATGACGCTGCCCAAAGCTGCAGCTGATGTATATTGTATGTACAAAAAGGATCATAAACTTCGCAGTTCAACGTCATATAAAGGATATTGGGTTACAGTGAGGGAAGTAATTACACGAAATCTTTGCTGCTTTCGTCAGTCGTCCAGACAAACCACTACAAACGATATATGTGAATACTTGCTGTCCATTACCTCCCATACTCCCAAGCGTCATTGAAGGGTGCTCGAATATGGTCGAAAAGATCCAGCGAGAGGTTGAGGATCAATGAATTTGTGAAGAGTGAAAGCCTGTGAGACGTGGCGCTACAGAGTGTTAGAGGTGAATACGGGAAATCAGAACGTTTTCGATTAGCTGGTCTGTTGCTGAGCATATTGGCCTTGATAATAGGATGCATAGTTGTAGTCTTGAGGTTGTTGATACCCTGTGGTGCCTGGATAACCTGTCCACTGCCCTCCATAACCTCCCGGTACACCACCGTAGGTTGCTTGGGGTGGCCGATAACCGCCTTGCATCTGTTGATTGTTGTTCCCAGGCTGTATCCAGGATTCGGGACGACGCCAAGGAGGAACGTTCGAGCCGCCAGCTGTGATATCGTGACCCATGCTAGGTGCAGACCAGGCGGCGCTAGCATCATTAGCGCCAGATCCTCCTCCTTCCCCAAGTTCTGCCATCAAACTCGCGTATTCCGAATCGAAACCGGCCCTACCACCAGGAGGGGATGGGGCACTGGGAGGCATAGGAGGAGCATTCGGATCCTTGTTCACAGTACAATCGCGAGCCATATGACCGGCACTACCGCAAACACGACAGATGATGTTGGCAGTAAAGTTTCGTTGTTCCGGGCAGTCGTATTTACGGTGCCCGACGCCGCCACAGTTTTGACAAATTTGATTTTCGTCGTCTCGCAAAGTTCCGTTGAGCGCTGCGAGTTCCCGAAGTTGGTTGCGCTTATGATCATTCTGACCCTCAGGAGTGGATGCAGCCTGTGATCAGGTGTAAGTAGGGAAAAGATATTGTTCATGATCTCTATACTCACTGTTTCTATGACCCTGTTGATCATTCTAACACACGCGGCAACCTTCTCTTCCGTGTCAGCAAGGACGAGACAATGAAGATCCTCCTCCGCATCGTCAGCATATTGATCGGGGCGAGCTTTTCCTTCTTTGACACTGCCCTTCCCCCTGATGCTAATCTTAGCGCCGCTCTCGCGTTCCATCTTCTTCAAGCTGTTGCCACGAGGACCGACGAGCAGACCAAAGAAATTGATTTCAGGAAATTCTTTGACCGGAATATAGACTTTGTCGGAGGGACGCTGGGAGCGTTTTTGCTGGTGATATTCAACAGGAGGGCGAAAATTAGGATCGTTTTTCATAGCACGGTCGACAAGCCTGATGCGCTCATCCTCGAGCTTTTTACGGTAGCGCACTTCACGAGTGTTTGTCCGGCGACCATGAGCGTCATGGGTAGGAGGAGGAGAGGGAGATCTGGACGTTCACGCACATGAGTATATGCACTACTCGTCGATACATGTTGAACACACCTTTCTCTTTCAGGAGGAACGAAATCATTCAGTCTGAGCTTGCGATTGATCTCCTCCAAACGAAGGTGAATGGCGTAGTTGTCGAGCTGTGCTTGAGATACACCGGCAGCGGAAATGGCAGTGGGCAGACCAGGAATATCTGTCTTAACATCTCCCCAGCGGCTGCGCCTTTTGCGAGGGGCGTTAGGGTCAACTAAGGTGAGTCACAAACGAGAAAAAGGGTCAGGGTTAGTATCGTCGTCAGTATTAGCTGTAGAGTCAGCTGCCATCCTCTACGTTAAAATTACGCGAGCTGCAGGAAAAATCAAGAAATTCCGTGAAAGTTACTCCAAAAGCAACAGCGGGAAGGCGAATGTAAGAAACGAGCTTAAAGAGTGTTCCGCTTACCCTTAGCATCTCCGTTAGCTGGAGAGTCCTCTCTACCACGTTTACTATCGTCATTATTCGCTGGTCGCGGGTACGCAGAAGGAGACGGTTGTGCGAGTTGAGGGGGAGCTGACTCCTCCGCAGGAGCAGGACCAAAGCGACGGCGTTGTCCAAGAGGTACTGATATCCAGAGGAAATGACTTTAGTCAGACAAACCTGAGACGTCAACGTGCATACCATCGTTTGTACCAGTAATCTGGCGAGTTGCAGGTCTCCACATGGTCGTTTATTCAAGAAATAGAGTACAATCGTACAGAGAGAGAAAAAAGCGGATCTGATGGTGGTGGTCAGAGGAACAACAAGCAAAACGACAAGTCCCACGCCGACCGGGCTTTCGGCTCCGCTTCAATTTGCTTATACGCCGAAGCAGTAACTTGTCCTCTTCGACTTAAATCGTCGCAAGCTGCTGAGGACTTCTCATTGGACGATAGTATGTCCAAGAGAAGTGCAGAAGGCCAGGCGCATTTACTTATCATGGTATGTTGTTAAACTGACTTTTAACCAGGCGTTGCTGAGTCGTCATCTACCAAACGAGCAAGAAAAGATGATGACGAAGATTATGCTGTTATGGCAAACGAGGACGATGCAATTCCACCTTCACCGCCAGACACGTCTCTCGTTCCAAAAGGAGCCACTATCAACTTTAGTGCATTGACACGGAAGCTGGCCGAAGCTAGACGCGCTAGAGAAACGGAATCCACAAACCTGTCCTCTTTGGAAGCTCACCGTCGGCAACAAGATAGTCTTGTTTCTCACATTTTTATGGATCAGGACTTTTCATGGTTACACCTGAAACCAGACCATGCCTCACGCCCTCTGTGGATCAGCCCCGAAGATGGACATATTATTCTTGAAGCCTTTTCACCAATTGCTGAGCAAGCGCAGGATTTCTTGACTGCCATCAGCGAACCAGTCAGCAGGTATGTATCAGTGTTGTCAGTAGGTAATTACATCAATATGTTGCCCAGACCAGCCTTCATCCACGAATACAAACTCACTTCGTACTCGCTTTATGCCGCCGTCTCTGTTGGGTTGCAAACAGAGGATATAATAGAAGTCCGTGTGCTCTGTACTTGATCACTCATGGTCCCCAGAGCTGATAGTTGATGATTTGAAGGTTCTCAATCGTTTATCCAAGGTAAAGTCTCTCTCAGAGTCAGATGAGCAACTTCAAGGCTTTAATGCTGGCATCAAGGTTCCGGTGCCCGAAAGTATCACTTCTTTCATACGAGAGCGGACATTAAGTTATGGCAAAGTTAAGCTCGTACTGAAACACAACAAGTACTTCGTGGAATCGAGTCACCCCGAAACGCTACAGCTGCTACTCAAGGATAGAGTTATCCGAGAGGCTCGCCTCACCACTGTTCAGACAGACAACAGCATCAAAGCTGCCACATTCACCACATCGAAAGCGCCAGTGAAGGGCACTTTGACGATCCCAGGGACGAAAGATGCTGAGAAGAGTAAGGGTGATGCTGCAAGTCAGGCTACGACTCGAAGTGCCGCCGACGCCGATTTGTTTACTTCGGTCGTAGGTGTCGAATCTGGTACGCCTCATTGATCCACAATCATATACAACTCACTTGGAACTGTATAAGACGAGATCGACGAGGATGATGAAAACGTTCATGCGTTTGAGATAACCGATTCAAAGATCGACGTATGTTTACACCAACTTCTGGTACTTCCTGTTTTCACGCTTTGATTCTAGGACGTAAAGAGGCGGTGTAATGAGTTGGAGTACCCTATGCTTGAGGAGTATGACTTCCGCAACGACACCGTCAACGCCAATCTCGATATTGATTTGAAGCCTGCGACCGTCATCCGACCCTACCAGGAGACTAGTCTGAGCAAGATGTTTGGCAATGGGTATACATCTTTACTTCTTTGTCTTGTTGCCTGAGCCGAGTTCCCGTCCCCGTCTTACAGGCGTGCTCGATCTGGGATTATTGTCCTTCCCTGTGGAGCAGGGAAAACTCTTGTCGGAATCACGGCCGCGTGTACGATCAAGAAGTCCTGTCTCGTACTCTGCACTTCTTCGTGAGTCTTTCGTCACAGATATATCATTAACCGCTTATACGTGTGCACGCTTGTGCCGAAGTGTGTCTGTCATGCAATGGAAGTCTCAATTTATGCTCTGGTCCAACGTCACAGACCGTCAGATTGCAGTATTCACCGCTGACCAAAAAGAGAAGGTACCGTACTTGCACCGATTGAAAGTGCCTTGTGTTCACCCTCGTTTTCAAGTTCGCGGGGGAGAGCGGTATTGTCGTGTCGACCTATTCAATGGTGGCTAATACCCACAACCGATCCCACGAGTCGAAAAAAATGATGGAGTTTCTGACATCGAGAGAATGGGGTTTCATATTGCTTGATGAAGTCCATGTCGTTCCTGCGGCTATGTTCCGGAGAGTTGTCACCACTATCAAAGCTCATTCAAAGCTCGGTCTTACTGGTAAGGTCGCCATACTCGTGATGACTTACTTGACAAACCTATTTTTTCTCATAGCAACCCTTGTTCGAGAGGACGATAAGATTGCCGACTTAAATTACATGATCGGACCAAAGCTCTACGAAGCTAATTGGATGTACGAAGCTTCGAAGCTGTGTTTGTGATCATTGTGGTGATTATTTAATCTTGTTGCCATCAGGGACCTTGCCGCGAAGGGCCATATCGCAAATGTCCAGGTATTGTTCTTCTTATCCCCCACGTTCTCCGATGTCGTAAGTTCGAGAGCTAATTATCATTGCACCAGTGTGCCGAGGTGTGGTGTCCAATGACGCCTGAATTCTATCGTGAATACCTTCGCGAACAGTCACGGAAGCGCATGTTACTGTATTGCATGAACCCTAATAAATTCCAAGCTTGCCAGTTCTTGATCAAGTACCACGAGGACAGGGGAGACAAAGTCATAGTATTCTCTGACAACGTGTATGCACTGGAGGTCAGATTCTTGCGACTCCGATATTTGTCTGGGATTGTTCATGTCAATCGCCTGCAGGCTTACGCCAAACGCCTTGGCAAACCTTTTATCCATGGTGGCACCGGTCAAGTCGAGAGGATGAGAGTTCTGTCTTGGTTCCAGCATGATGCAAAAGTCAACACGATTTTCCTTTCAAAAGTCAGAGTTTGTTTTTTTTGTTCATAAGCTTTCGATGTGAACTGATATTTCCCGAAACGGACTGCAGGTCGGAGATACCTCAATCGACCTCCCTGAAGCCACTTGCCTGATACAAATATCGTCTCACTTCGGTTCGCGTCGTCAGGAAGCCCAACGTCTAGGTATGTAGTTCCTTGGAATACTGTAACACAGCTGTGGTTACATTTTTATGATGTCAGGCCGAATCCTCCGTGCGAAACGCCGTAATGATGAAGGATTTAATGCCTTCTTTTATTCGCTCGTCTCAAAAGATACTCAGGAGATGTTTTATAGTACCAAACGACAACAATTCCTGATCGACCAAGGGTATGCTTTCAAGGTCATCACGCATCTCGATGGTCTCGAGAATCTTCCGGACCTCGTTTATAGAACGCGCGATGAACAGATTGAACTGTTATCCTCCGTTCTATTGGCGAATGAGAGCGAGGCAGATCTAGGGTCAGATATACGTGCCGTGGAAGGAGACTTGGCTGGAACCGTCACTTCGAAGGACTTTGGCCCTACTAAATTCCCCGCAGCCCAACGGACGACAGGCTCACTAACCGCTCTCAGTGGGGCCCAGCACATGTCCTACGTCGAGAAAAATAAGGCGGTGAATAAATCTCTCGCTCGAGAGGCTGCCCCTCGCCACAAACTGTTCACCAAGAGGGACAAAGAAAAGGCGGCTGCAAGGAAAGAGGCTCGAGCGGCTGCAAGGAGCTGAATGTTGGAATAATCGGACGTGCATTGGTACCTTGTGGAACAGGTATGATTTTTATCTCCTTGTGACATATTGAGTTTAAAGACATCACAAAACAAAAGAGGACGAACGATGTTTTATGCGGAGAGATAGGATTTCCTGGGTTTGAAGTTGTCTGGATTCAGTGCTAAGATGAGTGGCCAATAATAGGAGCTTAAATAATTCTTTCAAGAAATTGAACTCTAAGACATGTCGGAGTACAGGCGTTGTGACATGCCCGAAATGGGAAGAGTAAAAAAGGGGTGCAGCTAAGTCAGACGAGGCGCCAAAGACGTTCAACATCTGTGAACGATCTGCTATGACCACACTAGAGATGAGGACTCGTGTGCAGACTAACAGGCGGAATTGGAGAGGCTGAAAGAAGAGGATCTAACACGAATGCGCAATCCAAACTTTTAGGGTCTCTGGGCATCGTGTGCAAGGTGCTGTAGTGCCCCGATCATGATCCAAACAAGGAAACAAGATTTGAATCTCCCGATTACGAGTCCGGAACCCATTTATATGCCCAGTATAAACCCCACAGCCAGTTTTTTCTCCCTCCGCATCTCTCGGTTTCCCGATTCTTATGATATCAAAGCGCGGCCGCAAAAGGAATGATAATCTTCCTCCCAATCGCGCTCGGGATGTCCAGAGAGCTTTTCGCGCTCGGCGCGCGGCACACTTGCTTGTATGTTATACGAATGTGAAATTCCTTATCGTTAATTATATGAATTCTGTTTTCAAATAGGCGCTAGAGAAGAGAGTCGCGGAGCTCCACGAAGAGAATGCTAGGCTGCGTAAGATGGTCGGATGGCCCTCAGATGATCGACCACTTTTAGGCAGGGGTCCGACAGGCAAAGACAAACCCAAGTTTACAGATAGTGGGGATGGCTCATATGCCGTGGATTTTTTCTCCAACCACGGTTCCGAGTCTGACTCGTCGCCGCGTGCTAGCTCGCTCTCACCTTCTGTCGTCGCGAGTTCATCGTGCGGGCTCCACATTATCGATTCCGAGACATGGGACAATACTTTCACAACGGACGACCCCAGCGATCTGCCACCAGAATCTCCGTATCAACGACTACAATCCACGGAGTCGCCTACATCGACGAAGTCATTATATCCATCTTATGGAAGCGGGCTTTCGTCATCACTACCATCCTCTTCATGTCGTAGTCCCATCGCAACCTCCACCACTAATGCCTTCATGCATTCACCAACCATGTACTCCCATTCTACTGAGAGACAATTGGGAAGCTCTTACAGCAGTCCAAGCTTTGTTGGGAGATCAGCCGAAATCCGCGTAGATTCCCCTCGCGAACATTATTCCTATCACGCGCTGCTTTATCAAGATCACGGTACCGCCATGCATTGCCAAAGTCCGCCACCATCTTTAACGACTCCCTCGCATCCGCAATCACATACTTCTCTGCATCAACGCCATATCACTGTCCCGGGGCCATTCACTCACCGACGTGCTTTTACTGAGCAGTATGGACAGAGTCTGCACCTGCCTATCGCTACTCAAATGCGGGCTCACCAGGCCCCACAACCACTCGACCAACACAGTATGCATGATGGGGCCACTGAGCATCAACAACAGCAGCAGGAACAGCAGGAACACGTCTACCGAATAGGATCGTACGGTCCTGACGGGCGTATCAACTCTACGCCCTGATCGATTTGGGACTGGCATCTCCATTTGACTTCTACCACTAATAATCGTACTAATCATAACGCAAAAACTTGATGGCAATATTTGCATGTAATCCATATGACATTACTGTACCTTTTGCTATTAGTTCATATATACCTAGATTGGTTGAATGTATTTTATCATCAGAGGAATTCACGGCGCTTTCAAGTTATATACTCGGATCGACAGTCATAGCGGCAGGAAAATTTTGTTGCCAAGCCTGAATACTGGTGGCGTACACATTGTAGACAATTCTTTTTCGAGAGCCTAACCCCTATTCTCATGACATATTTATATATACATAGAGTCAGTCGACTGCAGTTGATGGATGCGAAACAGATGAGATCAGATGAGTCCTTGAGATCACATATCATAGATCTAATCGGATTGATGATAAGAAGTTGAGTTCTTCAGGACAGGCTCGCATAAGCACCCTCCCAAAACACCCCAAAGCGTAAGAGGGTGCTGCTGGTCTTGACTCTTGGTATGAGACTAAGAATCTTGGGAAAACTAGGGAAAACCTTGTATAAAAAAATCAACGAATATCCTAAAACTTAAATCTCTTCCTTAACGTCAAGATTGCACCAGTCAACCTTTCCTTCCGCGCCGTATCTCTTTTCCAGCCATTCGTTTGCAAGCTTGAAATGATTGTTTCCCCGGAACCCACGATCTACTGACAACGGCGATGGATGCTGCACAAAGGATTAGCTCGAGTCAGGGCGTGTACCACCTAAGTATCTCCAAAACGACTTACGGCACTTGTCAAGATTAAGTGTTTCCTCTGGTTATCCAGGTTAGTGTTGTTAGCCCACGAATATGCTCAGGCCCAGACCTTGTCCAATTTTGCAACTCTTTTGCCTGCCCAACTCCCCCAAGCTAAAAAGACAACACCACGACCAATTCCAGTATTGTCAGGTCCAGATCCCACTCCAATAGTTGGAAGATTAGCACCCCCATACTTGTCGACAATGTCCACTACCCTGTCCGTGAATTCTTCCCACCCCCTGTTGGAATGAGACCCTGGATTGCCCGCGCGGACGGTGAGACAAGTGTTGAGCATAAGAACACCATTTAGGGCCCATGCTGTAAGATTGCTTTACGAAACACGATGAGACAACCAACGTCATCGTGTGGGCCGCGACTCGGAAGACTCACCCATGATTCGGACTCTCGAACTCCGGATACTCTGCCTTGAGTTCTATGTAGATCTTCCAATCCGCCGATGTGAAGAAAAGGGAAAAGAAAAAAACAATCGACATGTCAGAGAGCCAGAAAAAAAACAGCTGATGAAAACCACACACATTTCGCAAGGAAGGGGGTACCGCGACACCCTTTGGCACAGAGAAACAAAGACCTGATGCGGAATTCAATCTTCTGTTGAGTTCGTGGAAGTAATATTTGACTTACCATGAGCTTGACCACGCTTATGGTAAGGGTCTACAGAGGAATGTTCACCGCAGTGATTCCGTTCCAACGATGGATACCTACCCTGGCCCAATATAACCACTTTCACTTTGCCCAGAGGCGTGTTTGTCCACGCGTAAATGTTTTTTGCTGTTACAAAAAGCTCATGTTCTACGACAAAGGAAACCCCGAAAAAATATCTTACGCGCAGGGTATACCTTGAGTTTTGCAGAACTATCATCCCGACCCCTTACACCCTCATCCCAAAGGAACTGCTTCAGTGCAATGAAATAAGGTTTCTTAATTTCATCTTTCAATAGTTTGAGCCTTTTCAAGAGTTGAATGATAACCAGTATCTAAACTGCATTTCGTGAAGGTCTACTCACCAACTTTTGCCCATGACTTCACATTCGAGCCGTAAGAGGCGTTTCTGATCATCTGTCAGAGTTTCTAAATATTCTGACATCGAGAAGGGTATAGAGTTAAGCCTCTGCATTCCAAGAATCTTTGAGCCTTTCAATGACGAAGAACTCGACGTAGATGAACCAGATGGTATGAGCTTCAGTTTCTTTGCAGACGGTTCGTTAGGCGAGGAAAACATTCCCTGAAAACCCATGAACATGTCCACGAGAGTTCGCTGGCGCTTGATACTCCCACTGCTTTGCGAGGCACTAAGAGAGGGGGTAGATGGTGGAGGGAGCTCATCCTCCTGAATCGATTTGACACTACGCGTATCACTAGGTTCAACGTCCTCGAGATAGACCGTGCTGGACATGACGCGTGACGGCTTGGTGAGCAATCAATAGAGGGGAAAAAACGCGTCTGGCTTTATATGCAGAACGCGAACGTGACAGAAGCAATTATTACATATATAATGTACTTGCGAGTTGACCGCTCGAGCTAAACTAATTTTGGAAGACGGAGCAGACCTAAAATGGCAAAATACAGTCAACATGGCCAAAGCATATATCACGTGCGCACGACGAGGGATATCCAGCAAGGCGTCTAAGTTCTTACCTCCTTGCAATGCTCAACGGCTGGACCAGTTTTTGATTTCAGAAAACTCATAGTGACTCTAGGCCTTAATCCTCACAAGCTGTCTCGCTCACGTTCCTCACCTTCACCCCGGTCGTCCGGGGGACCGACAGTTCGCAATGACACGACGCGAAGATCACGACAGAATGGGCGTGCGACTCGTCGGGGACTAGACTCGAGTAGCAGCAATAATACTGTTCGAGCTAATGCGGGACATGCAGCAACAAGCATGGGTTGGAGTACGAGCTATCAAGCAGGGTCGTCGAGGTATGTAATGAATCATGCACGTCGTTTTGTATTCGTTTACAATGGATATGTAGTTCTGCTTCACGGAGTAGCAATAGTGACTCTGAGACTGAATATGAAAGGCCTCACTCTTTTCGTGGAAGACTTGCATCGCAGAATGGGTCATCCTTAGTCATCAAGGACGATAACCTGGAAGCGTCGCTCCGACGGCGGTGCAGTCCGCACGCGGCCTCCTCAGGTGACTCTGGCAATGGGTCGACATTACTTGCTCCGCGCCACCATTTCACTCGATCGCGTTCCCCAGCTCTCAATAGTAATACCAAAGGTTCCGCCCAACGCCATATTTCACCAGCAATGTCGCGTTCTCGTCGGGGCGCGTCGCATGATGTCACTTTCTTTCCTACACTCCTAGAATTCCGCATTCCATTATTTCCAACATCGTGGACATGGACCTTCTCTGCTGATTTTCGTAAGTGCGGAGAATCAAACATCCTTCTTGGTGCGATACTATACGCTTCTCATATTATATACAATCTTTCGGAGGCGGACACCAATATCGGCCGACATAATTTGTGGATTGTAAAAGGTGAGCTTGGATATTTTTTTGAACTCACCGGCGCTTGACCGAGCTACCTTCAGAACTCCTTATTTTTAGCTTTACTGTGGTTTTGTATAGCATATGGACACATAGTACTTTATTGCATTCCCAAACCCCTACGTCTTCTTCTGACTTGAAAATATCGTCACCGTTACCCTCCCCGCTTGCAAAATTTCCTTCCCCATCTCCTCGTCCGTCGGAACCGAAGGACTACAAGCGCAATAGCTCGCTTGTCACTACTCCCAAAACAGATTTTGGGTTCATATGGATGACTGTCCCCAAAAACTACAGGTTGTTTTTCTCCTTAGCGCCTCGTTTACTGCTTTGACATAAAATACACAGAGAATCTTCAGATGATGGGGTCTTCACTGGTCTACTTTTGGGTCCCCTCATTGCAGCTGGTCTTCTAATATCTGCACTCCGACTGTCGTCCGGTGATAGCTCGCACGCAAGTCCCCTTCCCCAACAATGGCGCATTGAGGCTCCGGCCGAGCTTCATAACTCACGCGATGTTCCCACCGCCCTGGACGCTCTCATTCGAGCTCGTTACAATCTTGTCGATCTCGGGACTTTTTGCTCCACCATTCTCCTTTTGCATGTTTGTGCTTCGTGGTATCAAGAATACCGGTGCCTCAAACGTGGAAACACCGCCGAAGGTGAACGTATCTCTGTTCCTCGAAGTGAAGGCCGGCGGTCTCTATACTATATCCTGTTCACGCTAGGTGTGACCGGTGGCATCTTCGGACTGAAGGTGTTGTTCCAACAGCAAAGTTTTGGACTTTGGGAACGTTCGTCTATTCTTTTCTTCTGGTGGTCGTGATTTACCCAAAGTTTTGGGCTTAACAGATCTAAATTATTTTGAAGTAATATTTTGTGCACTATTCTATCAGTTTACGTTGTATGTGGCGATTCGGCTGGCACATCGTGGATTTACTCTGGGAGAACTCGGTCTTGTCTGCTTCGGTGGGACGGCGGTCTGTATGGAATTTTTCAACATCACTATCGCTAGAGTACGTGTTTACGCTCCCTTTGCTTCGCTACAGGGTTCTAACGGAAATTAGATACGCCCTGTCAGCACCCCCTTCATTAAAACATACCGCCTGTCTACCCCTCTCCTTACTTTTCAGATTGCATTAGTCGTAGGCTCGCTCCTGACTGGCTTCCTCCTTTCACCTTTCCTTGTCCTTTCGCGTCACATCGCTCAGCGTCCGGTCCGACGCCTCCGCAACCCACAAGACAAACCACGAAATCGACGCCTTCTGGCTCTCGGGTTCTACATTGGTACCGTACTTATTGTTGGAGGCGTAATCGGCATGTGGACATGGTGGTGCCTCGGGAAACGAAATCCTTGGCTCTGGGTTATCTTCTGGCTTCTTGAGGGCAAACGCAAATGGACACGCCCCGCGCTTCTCGCGTACTGGGCTGCTTTGGGCTCTCTTAGTGTCGCGGGCTGGAATCGCCAGCTCGCACGGTCTCGTCGGTACTGGCATCGAAACAGTATGATGGGTGAAACACTCGTGGCCTCGACGGTACCGGACGGCACGGCGCCGCAGGGGACGGAGCAGTCTGGTACACCCGTGGTCCCTGCACCAGGGTCTTCATCTGCGTCTCCGTCAGTGGGCGTTGTGGGGATGGCGTTCCCTGCTCTCCCGGCACTCTCAGCACTTCCGAATTTGCCGAATGGAACGCAGGTCGCCTCAGATTTGCTGGATGCGGCAGACAAGCATGTCCCGACTCTTGGACTCAATGCCCGTCGTAAGTTCTTCCATGCGCTGGCGGTGGTGATGTTCATTCCGGGCATTGCTATTGACGTGAGATCTCCATTCGTTATTTCGGTGTGTGACGTAGATTGACCTTTGTGATATGTAGCCTGCCTTCACGCACTTGTCGTTCAGTGCTGCGTTCGCGCTGTTTGTGTTCACGGAATACGTGCGGTATTTTGCGATATATCCTTTTGGTGCAGCGGTACATCTTTTTATGAATGAATTCTTGGATCACCGTGATCGGGGCACGGCGATTTTAAGCCATTTCTACCTTTTGACGGGATGCGCCGGGTCTGTTTGGCTTGAAGGGTGTGTAGTGTTTTGTGAAAGATGGATATATATTGATGTTGAGAGATGATTAGGCCGTCACAGCTGTTGCAGTTCACGGGGGTATTGACGTTGGGCGTAGGAGATGCTTTGGTGAGTCGTTCGCTGTGACAGGTTACTGGTTTCTGATAACCAGACAGGCATCGATTGTGGGGAAAAGGATTGGTTTCCATCGGTGGTCGCCAACAACTTCAAAAACTTTGGAGGGTAGCATTGCGTTTACGCTGTCGATTGCTGGCTGTGCTTGGCTTCTCCGCCTTTTGGGAGTTGCGGAAACCTTCTCGGTGCGTTTTGGTACCTGTTATGCACATTGCACGATCAGCTGATTCGACCCATAGACGACACGTTACATTTCCGTGGTCGCGCTCTCGTCCGTTTTGGAAGCCGTCTCGGACCAGAATGATAACCTTACATTACCTTTGTTCATGTGGAGCTTGCTGGTCGTAGCGGATGTTTAAATAGGGTACCATGCCGATAATTTAGAGCCAAGTATGGAGATGAATGAATTATAGTGGAGATATTACAGAGTGGAGATAACTCGCCGTAAACGGACCGCAAGCTAGTGGCGCAGATGCTAAACCGGGACGAGGCTTGTACAATGTAGAGTTGGAGTCATAGTGTGTGCCTCTTTACCCGCGCTTGGTCGGCGGGTCTGCTTGTGCCTTGATAGCTGCATGGGTATGGAAGTGACGTCACTAGTCGCACGCTTTCGGAGGAGGCCGAAACCTGGAGCAGATTGACTTACAAGGAGGCAAATGTGGTGTGTGTCCTCTACTGCTTGTCTGCTACCCTCTACTGCCTCAGCCTCTACTGTGCTGCCCCCGTCCCATGTGTGGCGCGCATCTGTAATTCATCCACCTCGTTCTTGTCGTCCTAGAGTCGCGTCTAGTACTATCCCCGCCTTCGCTCATGACAACTCAGGATCCCACCGCTGCTCCACCTTTGTCTGCTTCTACTCTGGGTATTCTTGACCAATATAAATCCTCGAATTCTTCCTCCTATAGCAATCAATTTCCTGTACCAGGGCCCTTGAAACGACCCCCCCGCCGCTCGCAATCTCGCCCATCAACTGCGCCTTCAAAGGACAAGATACCCATTCTCCCATCCTTTGCAACCCGCTGGCGTAGGCCAGATGAACGGCGTGTACACGAGTCTGCGCAATCAAAACCTCAGGATGAATTTTCCCACATGAAGACCGTCATGCAGAGCGAATCCGACATGAGTCTCGGTACGTAGGTCAGACATGCTTCATGACTTTTCCTCTCACCCCGTTTTCAATTCAATAGGTGCCCTACCTTCTCCCTTCGACGCGGATCATGATATTTCTCCAATACATACGAACAATGCTTTAACCGCTAAGCACCCTGAGTACGACTGGGCAACATTTATCAATGCATATGCAAACGGCCAGTGGGATCCGCATCGTACGCCAACTCCGCCGCGGTCCTGCCTATCCTCAAGTAGCCCGTTTTCACTTTCTTCATCCGAGACTCCTGCATCTGTATCACTAGGCCACGACATCGATATTCACTCTGTGCCGCATCATTGTCAGACTACGCCTGACGATATGCTTGCGCAGTCTGAGTCGCCGCAGCCATCAATCGTAGTGAGTCCAACTCTCCCTCCTGCCGCAGCGCGGTCGTCTACCTCGACTATATCGATATCCCCATCATCTTCGCTGAGACGTTTCCGGCCCGCGGCGCCTCCCAACATTCCATTGCCTGCCCACCGCATGCGAAGCTCATTCTCCACTTCTTCCGCCCCACTGCCGTCTCCCGGGGAGTCCATCGATCCGATGCCGAGTGCTTCGCACAACTCAGAAGCGCAGACGACGGCTGCAACACTACGATGGGCAGCGGCACGTGTAGACATATCCCCACTTGCTCTACCTTCTCCAGAACATGAGCTTACTGATCCTATGCGTGGTTTTACCGCCTCTCTGCCCGGGTCGCACTCAGCCGATGTCAATCCAGGCCCTGATCACCCGGACACGCCAGGTGGAACGCGCAAACCACGCCGGACAAGTTTCTGGCAAGGTACAACAGATGTTGAGCACAACCCGAGTGCTTTGCACAATCAGACACTCTTGTTTTCGTCACACTCTGAATCAACTCCAGAGAAGAGCTCCGCCAGACAATCGACACCCCCACAACAGGATCGGCCCTCCCTCCTGCCTGTGTTGTCTGATAGCCCTGAGTACCTCACAGCCACGTCGGCGCCGCTTCCTACGGTAGGCTCCGAATCGCCACCATGCGATTACTTTGGCGCGGGCGCGGTTCCTAATGGCGATATCTCGGCGAGCACTAATGACGTACCCGCCGCCCCCACCGCATCGAGGCCCTCTGTCCAGACGTACAAATCCACAACGTGCGCGTCGATGTCGACGTCGGTCTCTGCGCTTCCTAGACGGGTGTGTCTGACGCGGCAGACGTCGTCACCGCTTCCGGAGGCGTCGCCACGTGAGCCTCCGCTGCCGGGGGGGAGGAACGCACAGGAGAATATTACGAGTATTAGGGCGAATCGTGCGGCAAAGGAGGAGCAGATGTTTAATGATCTTGGGTATCTTGCGCCGCCTAATCCTCCGGATGAGCTTGAACGGAGGAGGGCGTTGTATAAGTGCGTTTTCTGTTACTGGAAGACGTTTCCGGTCCCTCATGTGTGAATTTAGGTTTAACATTTGGAATACGGGTGCTGATCTCAATTTTGACCGCATTGCGCATCTGGCGAAGTTGGTGTTTAGTACCAAAGGTGTGGTGATTTCTTTGATCGACGGTAACGAACAGTGAGTATGGCGCATATACGTATGTCGTCCTCCTCCCGTCTCATATATCTGCACTCAGATGGCATAAGTCAATATGTAAGTACACATCGCGTAATGAGAATACACGACTCGAACCAGCATTGGGTTTTGTGCAGGGGGCATCCCATCAACGACGAATGCGCGCGCTCACTCCATCTGTGCTCACGCTATCCTACAACGGTATGACAGCTCTCATTTAGACTTTTGACGACCTTGTGGCTCACCAGGTTCCTCTTTCAGCGGTGACGAGCCAATGGTTATCCTTGATACCCATAAAGACTGGCGTTTCGCCAAGAACGTGAGTTCATGCGTTCCCCGGTACTTGGCGCGACATTTTACAATTTTTTGTAGCCCGCCGTGACAGGTGCGCCACATGTTCGGTTCTATGCTGGGGCGCCCCTGAGGACTGCGGATGGATACAACATCGGAGCGTATGTTACATCTTACCATCGAACTTTGGCGTAATCTCCGCGTTTCTAATCTTGTTACCCTTTCTTTTTCTTTCCTTCCGGGCTGGCTGTCTTCAGTGACACTCCACGTGAGGACTTTTCGCCTCGGCAGAAACACACGCTGAAGGAGTTCGCGGTGCGTTATTTTGGCTGTTGGTGGGGTCCTTTTTTCTCACATGCGCCCTTGAATGTTCTGCAGGCCATCGCCATGCGGGAGATGGAGCTCTGGCGAGACAAGGTCTGTAACGTTCTGGGTTCTTCTGCACCACAATTGGTTCTGACGCTTTTACGTCCTTACAGATCCAACTCCGGATTCGAGATCGCATCCAGAACTCGGTGAGTCATCGTATTTCCTTGCGTGCTATTCTGTAAATGTTTAATGGTTCGCTCGTGTCATTCTATGTATAGATGGAACAATTTAGTCGCGAGTGCCTTGAGATTGACACAGAACAGCTCCAAAGCGAGAAGCCGACGCCGCCTGGGCTTGTTGTTGGATCGCCGATGGATAAGGTGTATGACCGTGCTGCGAAGCTCGTCAAGCGCACACTTGACGTCGAGGGCGTCATTGTTATGGACGTCTCGCATTGCGAGGTGTTGGAGTCTATGAGTGTCGAGGGGACTGTTTCTGTGAATATGCACTTTGGCGATCCCAATTTGCAAGCGACGAAGCGCCAGTTGTCATCGGAAGAGTATCAGCAGCTTAATGCGTTCTTTGCAAAGTATCCGGATGGCAAGATTAGTGAGGGCATCGTGCCGCCGAGCTTCCGGCCGTTTTTGCCAACTCACATACAATACGCGCTTAGTATGTTGGATGTTTTCTCTTGTATCTCTTGTATGAGATTATTGGATGCTGATACTCGTGTTTCGTGTCCAGCGGTTCCGATTTTCAATATTGACAAGAGGCCGTTTGCGCTATTGTGTGCGTATAATGGCACAAATGAGACTAAGCGATATGTAAGATTGTTCACTTATAATAATGAATTTGACGTTGATTTGGCCATATTCATGCTAGCTGGAAGGTCATGAGCTGTCGTACTTGCGTGCAATAGGTTTTTTTTTATTCTTCGTACTGCTGTGGGTTGTATTGACGAGGACAGGTGTTATCATTCTGTCTGCCGTGCTGAAGCGTCGTATGATTCTCGCCGATAAGTCGAAGAGCTTGTTCATCTCTAAGTGAGTCATCTGTTGTTCTGCCATCCTTTATGCTAACATTTCTGCTTCAAAGTATATCACACGAGCTTCGCACACCTCTACATGGAGTGGGTTGATTTCTATTTCATTTGGAGTATTCACTTCGACCTGTTATCCAGATTTTGGCAGCCGCAGAACTCCTCGGTGATAGCCATCTGACCCATTCGCAGCTTTCGTTCCTTCAAACTGTGCAGGCCTGTGGTACTTCACTCGTGGAGACGGTCAACCACGTTTTAGACTTCACGAAGCTCAGTGGAAACTCCAAAGCTGGTGGCGTCGAGAATGTGATCAACCCCTCCAGGTCGGCTGAATCATGCTATTCACTCCTTGTATGCTTATCAGGCATCATCTAGGGTCGATCTCATCCAGCTTGTGGAGGATGCCGTTGATGGTTCTTGGATTGGTTATCGTGCACGTTCGGCGATCGTGGGTGACTGTGCGATTGGAAGCGTTTATTCTCCACCGAAGGATATTTCCGGGTTACCGATGCCTCAGTCATCGACCTTTGTGGAGACTGTGATCGATATTGGGTATCGACGCGAGGTAGCCTTCGTCTTTCCTCATTTCGCTCAATGCTGATCGAGGGATGTATTAGGGCTGGACCCTTATCTGTGAAAAGGGCGGTATACGTAGAGTGCTCATGAACCTTTTTGGGAACAGCCTGAAGTTTACTTCAGTACGTAGTGCTCAGAAGGTTCTGCTGTCTCTATTTTTGTCTGATCATGTTAACGTAGCGTGGCTTCGTTCACGTTGCGCTCCGAGAGCTTCCTCTTGCCGACGCTGATCCACCGGATAAAGTTAAGGTGGAGCTCTCCGTGCTGGATACCGGCAAGGGCATCAGCCAGAACTTCCTCAAAGTATGTTTATCTAATTCAAGCTCTCAAACATTGATAATGTTTTGCTCATGCTCGCTTGACATAGAATCAGCTGTTCCATCCATTTTCTCAAGAAAATCCTTTACAAACTGGGACCGGCTTAGGCTTGGCCATCGTCAATAGCATTGTCACATCCGAAAGTGTGGGTGGTAAAGTGGACGTCTGGAGCGAAGAAGGTAGTGGCACAGAAATCAAGGTTACCTTCCTCGCCGACAAGATTGAAGGACCTGTCAGAGCACCAGAGATGGAACGTTTTATGCCCGAGGGTTCTCTAAAACTTCCCACTATATCTCTCGTTGGATTTGATGCGCCACATGAAGGCACACAACTCCTTAAAAGAGTACTTTACGGTGTTCTTAATAGTTGGTGGGGATTCGAGGTTCACAGTGGTATAGAGCGTGGAGACATTGTCATTTTGAACGAAGATATCTCTCCCGTCAAGGAGGCCACACGAATTCGAAATACAAGCCGCCCGTTCATCATCATCACCTCATCTCGTGGCAGCGCGACGGTTATGGAAGCTGCTGCAGACCATGAGCTTCTGGGTGGTATCTGTCGGGTTCTATTCAAGCCATATGGGCCTTTACGATTGCGAGCTTTGGTCAAACTATGTCTACACGCATACAAGATGAAACGAAGTACACAGACTCCCACTGCGCCTCAGCCGAATGGAGCCGAACCTTTGCCTCTTTCCATCGAAAAAAGGGAGCAAAACATCTCTGGTTCATCCATCCTTCGACGAAAATCCGACAAAAGCCATCACACTTGGGCACGGACGTACCATCCTAGACCACCGCTGAGTGTGCGATCAACATCGTCAATTCCAATAACGTCGCAATGGAAGGAACCTGTCACTGCGCCCGAACGAGATGGCAGTGTGGACCCAGAGAAAACGATATCCGTGGGTTCTGGTGGATCGCTTCTTAAATCATCACTTCGTCTGCCAGGGTCAGGAGAACACCGTTTCCGAGTTCTGGTTGTTGAAGACAATAGTATTCTTAGGAATCTACTGTGAGTGGAACTTGACGAATGATTAAAAAGAACGCCAATTGTTACGGTTTCTATAGCATCAAATGGCTATCTCAAAAGGTGTGGATCGTTCGAAAGGCAAAAGTATATATCGGTTTAATGTATAATTTAGGGATATGACTTTTGTTCTGCCGTTGACGGTCGCGACGGAGTGACTATCTTTGAAAAGGAGAGCCCCTTTGAGTATGCCACGTTTTCTCTTGATTTTCGTTGCTTGCTCAAACGGTCATCAGTGTGGTCCTCCTTGACCTTTCCATGCCCAATCTTGATGGTTAGTTGACGAGTCCATAACTTTTTGACACATCTTACTCAACTGTCGATTTTGAAATAGGCATTGCTGCAACAGCTGAGATTCGTGCCATCGAGTCTAAGCGGTCAGACGCTGATGCTACGCAAGGAGTCAACTCTGCTCGTATTTTAGCTCTTACGGGCATGTCGTCCCTTGAGGATAAGCGACGAGCTTTTGAGGCTGGAGTCGACGGATAGTAAGTCCATTGGCATGCCTGCAAGCCACTAATCACTTTCTCATACAGCCTCGTGAAGCCCGTTGCCTTCAAAACTCTGGACGAAATGTTTCACAAGATGGGAATTGTACCAGCGTAGGATAGATTCTATCATGTTTTCTGTTCCTCCTGCGTTTTCTTTCCTTTCCCGGTCCTTACTTCACGAACTTGGGACATTCTTTACGATATATCTACTGCATTCACTCGATGTTGTGGTTTCGTCTACCATCACGGTATGGTATGTAATCCTGTATGACCGTTCTCGTCAAGCTCCGCATTGTAGCATAGTTAGCATATATCCCCCTATTCGTAGATTGGCGTTTACAGAGCTTCCTTTTTGCTCGAATTTATGAGACGTTAATTTCTCTGAGTACTTACAGAGAGTATTATGTCCTTGCTGCGTCATGGAACGATCCTACTAATAGTACTTGATGAGGTTAAATAGCTTGGGTTCAAGTTTGTCCTGGAGAAATCCGACGCATGGATGACTTATCGTTTGGTCATTTCTCGATGTCCAGCATTCTTGGACGCTAACTTTGGAATATGCTGTTGCATTATTCTCAAGACTTCGACATCAGCTCACAGAACATTCTTACGAACACCTCACAAGTTGTACGCGAGTAGAACAACAATCAGTCAATTCCTTCAAAGCCGTTGTTCATCCAGTAATATACGCAAGATCCGTAGATAATATAAACATGGCTAGACTGAACGTCGCAATATAGGGCAGTGGACTCGTGCAGCCTCAATCAAGTCCTTTTAATACAAATACAACGTTAGTAATCCTCCTCCTTCCCTTCTCGTCTTTTCCCAGCGACCACAAACAAGTGCGTAGTGGGTCTTGGATCTTAGTCCTTGTTCTCCTGTGCCTCCTCACGGTGTTGCTTGAGCAGGCGGTCCAGCGCTTCCTTCTGCCCAACGGCGAGTTCGCCGCTCTGGATGCCGGAGTGGTAGACACGGAGCAAGGAATCGACGTCATCCATGGACTGTGTGCGCACATCGGCGAGCTCCTTGATCTTGTTCGTTGCGTCCTTAATCTCTTCGTCGGTTAGCTTGAGCCCAAGCTGCTCAACACGCGACTTGACGGCGTTCCAGCCGGTAAGGCGGTGTCTGAGGTGGAGGTAAGACGTGAGGGTTTTCATGGCAAGGCGGGAGCAACTCACCCGATGGACACGTAGCGAGTGAGGCCAAAGTCTTCGGGCTTGAGGATCTCGTAGGTGCTTGGGTTGTTGAGGATGGCCTTGGCGTGGATACCGGCCTTGTGAGTAAACGCGCAGTAACCACTGTAAAAAGGTAAGACTTCAGGACACAAGTTTTGAGAAATGTACGAACGTAATGGGGTTCATGAAGGGGATGTTAACCTCTACAGCCTCGGCAACGAGGTTCTCAATTTCACGGAGCATGGAGAGATTGTACTTGGACTTCACGTATTCAGGGTTGGCGGCGTAGAGGCAGGCAATGAGGCCTCCCAAAGGTGTAATGCCGACACGTTCACCAATGCCAAGAACGGCTGTAATCATTGTCAGACTGGCTCATCATAATATTGTAAATGGACTTACAAGTGTCAATGTGTGTTGCACCAGCTTCAAGTGCAGTGTAAGCATTGGCAATGGCTGTTGGTATTGTGAGACTCGAACCATGGGCTTTGTTATTGAAAGGGCATACCCATTCCAGTGTCATTGTGGAGATGGAGCTCAATGTCACATCCAACAACACCCCTGAGGGTTCTGACGAGGTCGTACACTTGTCTGGGGTTGGCGCAACCAACGGTATCCGCAATGCCCACTCTGTGGACACCAATCTTGTCAACGGTTTGGTAGATTGAAAGAAGATCAACCAAGTCCGAGCGGAAAGAATCTTCAGATGAGAAGCGGACTTCAATGCCCTTAGACTTGACGAATTCGATGACTTCAATAGCGGTCTTGGTGATGTAGGCCATGTCCTTTCCATGCGAAAACTCGCGGAGGAAGGACGAGGTGCCAATGACGACGTCGACACCATCAACGCCTGACAAAAAAATTCATGTTTAGTTCAAGGTGATGAAGGATTTACAAAAAGGAATTACCGGTCTCAACGGCTATCCTGGCATCGTCCATGTGGCATCGAATGTGGGTGAGAATCTTCGCCTTCAAACCTAGCTTGCAGATTGCCTCGCAGTCCGCACGGGACTGTTCGGAGGCAACGGGGGAGGTGAGTTCAATGTACTCAACACCAAAGGCATCGAGAGCCTTGGCGATGGCGATCTTGGTCTTGGTATCGAAGAAAGCGTTGGCGAATTGCTCTCCCTCTGTAAACGACAAAAGTCAGGAGGTTGAAATTATATCCCTTCGAGATCGGGAGGTAAGTTAATGTGCACGTACCTCGGAGAGTGCTCTCAATAATGTTAAAATTTGAAATGTTAGAAAGGAAATCGGCAGCGCGTGGTGCGTATGGGTTGCGCTTTTCTGTAGAGGGACGATTCAAGATAGGGTTGGTTCCACGCTTTCCTGACGAGGAGCCGTTTGTAAGGGGAACTGGGACCATCTCTTCATTGGGTAGGCTATCGCCGTTTGCGTGAGGGCACATTTTAAGTCAGAAAGACACAGAGTCAAGGAGAATGTAGATGTGATGGAGATCTACTTTGAAATGAGTATCAAAGTTTTCTGTAAATTTTGGTGACACCTATTGACTCGGCGGCAAATCAGGATCAGATTTTATCCAGAAAACACGTGACGCATATCGATCGGCCGAC